>JAQGCC010000082.1:0-63588 GCA_034698905.1 Xestoiulus laeticollis | reverse complement strand
CCCCCCCCCCCCGAAAACAAAACGAGGTGCACATACTGGTTCACCCCTTATACTGTGCTGTTCGGTACAAAACGTTTGGTGTCGAATAGGTTAGGTTGGGTTAGGCAGCTCCTCAGGCTGGCGAAAAACAAGTACATGTACTTTGATTTTTACTGCGCCGGTCTTTGTGCCGAACCTTTGCCTAAAACCAATTACATAAATGTCTGGTAAATTTATTATGTGTTTAGGAGGCGCCCAAAGATTAAATTGGTTTTGAATTTTTAATTTTTTTTATTGATGCATCATAATATAACTTCGTTTTTAGGCTTCCCTATAATTCACAATTCATCGCTTGTAACAAGAGAGGTAGTGAACCATTACAGCTTGTTATACAAAATTGATGGAACTAATTCCGCGTTACTGCCCTACCTATTAGGTGAGTTACACAATTCCTTGGTATCTTGTAATAATCCAGTTGTTTTAATTAGGAACAATTATTTCAATTAGCGGCTCATTTGGACGTGGTTCCAGCAGATTCGAACTTGTGGGATGTACCTCCGTTTGAGGGCCGAGTCCAAGATGGTTACATTTATGGTAGAGGAACAATCGATGACAAGCACAGCGTTCTGGCAAGATGCATATTTTTACAAAATATTTATGGATTGTGAGTGAAAATATGATGTTCGAGCAGTGTTTTAATAATATTACAGAGCATCTTGGAAGCCACCGAAGCTCTTTTGAAGAGTGGATTTCGGCCAAGGCGGACGTTTTACATAGCTTTTGGAGCAGACGAAGAGGTAATCAATCTACATATTTTCGTACTGGCAGAATTTGTAATTTGAAACAAATTTCATAAATTGAGATCTCATCTTGACACGGGCTTTGGTTGACAGATCCAGGGCACTGCTGGGGCACGTGAGATTGGGCGACTTTTGGAATCCAGAGGTGTAAAATTAGCTTTCGTATTGGACGAAGGCACCGTGATTACCAAGGGAATCGTAAAGATGGTCGACAATTTAGTCGCGCTGTAAGTAATTTCATCTGGCAAACTGATTTTCTCGTATCTTTCATACGGTGAACCCTTCCATACATGCGTACTTTATGGTTTCTAAAAACTAATTATCAAACCGTTTAACCAGGGTTGGCGTCGTAGAAAAGGGGTACGCTACTCTTGAATTGATGGTGAAAGGGACTGCTGGACACTCGTCCATGCCTCCCTCAAGTACGGCAATCGGGATTTTGGCTAAGGCAATAACTAGGTGAAATTACAAAAAAAAATCCAATATCTGCGTCCGGTGGTTATAATATAAATATCTAAAGAACATTTATATTTCCATGATAATAGGTTAGAAGAAAATCCTCAACCCAACATGTTTGGATACGGGGTAGAGAAACAGATGTTGGAAACTTTAGCCATTTATGTAAGATTATAAGTTTGCAAACTCGAGAGCTCCAAACTCAGAAAAAACACCACAAATTGATCCAGTCTTTCCCGTTCAGGCTCCTTTTCCGTTTAAAATGGCATTTTCAAATCTTTGGCTATTCTCACCAATTGTTGCGCTAGTCATGTCCAGAGATCCAGTTTTAAACGGAGTCGTTCGGACTACAACGGCCATAACTATCATACGAGGCGGCGTCAAAGTAAGAGGGTTACGTGAATTTCTGAAATTGCTTAAGCCGGCCACACACGAGGCAATCTCTTGCCTGAAACAAATTCCAGAAATAAAATTTTGCGGAATTTCGGCGTGTGTCGAAATGAAAATTTCTTGTCTGGAAATTGCAATTTATTTACAGAATGGAATAATATTCTATTGAGGAAATTTATTTCAGTTTCCCGACCAATCACGAATCAGGAAATTCTCACGTGCATGTCGCTAGATTAATTTCCCATTTTTCGTATCGATCAGTGCTGTCTATATAGGGATAATTGAAAGATATTGATAGAGAATTCCGAAATTTGTTGCTTCACGCGTGTGGCAAAAATTTAAATTTGTTCTTCGGAATAAATTGTCCGGAAATTTGGTGCAATTTATTTCGGACGATAAATTGCCTTGTGCGTGGCCGGCTTTACTCTCGGAATTGCACATTTTCACATTTCCATAATTTGATGCTTACAGTCGAATGTAATTCCAGCAGAGGCGACGGCCGTGATAAATCATCGAATCAATCCCGCTCAAAGCGTGGCTCAGGTTATAGAGCACGATAAATCTGTGATTAACGATGATAGAGTGAGCATCAAGCTTCTCGATTCGATCAAACCGTCTCACGTCAGCCCTCACTCGGATTCCACCTTTGGTTATCAAGTCGTCAAGACGTCTACACTGCAGATTTTCCCCGAAGCTGTCGTTGTGCCTGGTAAAATCTCGATTTCCGTACAGGTTGGATTTGTGCAAATTCGAATCCCCGGCGTCACTTCTTTTTGCTCACTAAATCGTATTTAATTTTCAGCTGTTATGATTGGGGCGACAGACTGTAAATGGTATCTAAATATGACAACGGAGATTTACAGGTTTTCACCCGTTATCCTCACACCCAACGACACCTCACGCTACCATGGAAACAACGAGCGAATCGGGGTGGACAATTACGAGCAAGTTATAAATTTCTTTCATCACGTGATTTTAAATGCGGACAAAAGTATTGATGATCTTTTCCAGAAACGTAAAGTGGAACTCTAACGGTAAGAGGAATGTGAACAAACAACTCACTTGTATACGAAGGGTATACAATGTAACAAAATCTTGAAATTTTATGAATGGAATTATTAATTTATACTTTAACTACCTCTTCAAATTTGCCACTAAACAAAGTTCTTTTGTTGAAAAAAGAATAAAAATTGTAAATAAATATGATTTGGAAAAATTCGGATAAAATAGAGAATTTACTCATGTACACGACTCCGAGCAAAAATTTGTCGCAAATAAAGTGCTGTCATGACCATTGTCCTAAATCGGCGGTCGCAAACGTTTCGGATCTCGCATACCATTAAGGCTGAGCTAAACACCCCCTTTTCTATGGGGAAATTTCTTGAGCAAATTTTCTAATTAAAATTCAGGGGAAAAAATAATTAATAAAAATACTGTTTTCATAGATCTAGTGCACAGAGACCATGTTTTTAATGAAAATGGCTCTTAATTTTTAAATTTAATAAATAAGAATAAATTTTAAATTTTGCAGGCTTTTATCCGGCTAGGGCACAGATACATTTATGTTAACGCTTCTTTAATATTAAGCTAAATTTTCGAAACGCGGCGATAAATTGCAGGTAGCTGACACCAGGTAGCAGCAACACCATTCAAAATACTCGCAAAATTTTCAAAAATCTTATTTATTAATATTGAAAAATTAACCAGACATTTTCATAAAAAAACATGGTCTCTGTGTACTAGATTTATGAAAACAGAGTTTTAACCAATTTTTTTTCTCAGTATTGTAATTAGAAAACGCGCTGAGCTCGTCAAGAAATTTATATCCTCATAGGAAAGGTGGTATTTTGTTCAGCCTTAAACTCAACATTTTGAATCCCGCAGACCACTACCATGATTTTTTTTTATAAAGTAACATTGTAAATGTAAAATGGTAGTTACAATTTGTTTTTGCATTCAAAAAATTGAATTAGCATATAATGAAACTACCTAAATATATTAAAATTACTCTGCAAACCTCCAGTTGGCAATCGCTGCCCTAAATAACCGCATTTAGTCGTAATATATTTCCCCCGTTTAACAAACAAGATTATTTCGATTTATAAAAATTCATTTAATTTATCGGTGTTGTGCAAAATATAAAAATATGGTTTTCATAACTTGCGTGGCTTAATTTGCATTAATGATTCTTCCAATGTTGGTTGGTACGTCAATAACTTAGAATACTGGGTGAGAAGCTTTTTCCAGTAAGTCGAAACATCTTCCATCCGAAGTCGCCCCCAGATGAAATCAAAGCCCCTGAAAAAAAAAAACACCAATACATGCAAAATGAGAACGAACACATTGGCATTTTCGCACGTGCCTGCAAATGTTATAACCATGTCTCACCTCTGAGATATCTCCCTCACAACGTCGTTGTTTTCTATCACAAATTCTAGGATGTCTTTCAGCTGTTCTTGATTTGCATCTTTCGGCACTGGCATGTAGTGAACCCAAGGCTTCATTAAAGGATAGAAAAACTCTAACCATTCTTCTCCGACATGCAGAACTAGCGAGTTGCAAAGAAAGAGATGCTTGAAACGGAAGCTTGCAGCCACCCCACGATAGTTGAACAGGTATTTATAGTGGCAGTGTTCTTCTAACGGGACTTCTGAAGCAGGTTGAGCTCCCAAGGTGTCCTAATAGGCAATTTATTTTATTTCTTGCGACCAATATTGCGTTAATATAAAAATGCGCGTAGCGTAACTCACTGCTTCGGATTTCCATGCTTGATTTTTGGTGTATTTGGCATCAACAAGTTTGGGGTCAGAACGCGAAAGTAGAATAAGCGAATCCCTTTCCGAACTGGTGCGGGAGCCACGAAAAAATCCCAATGACTTCTTTTTCTCCCAAGGCCAAAGGGCATTTTCTCTAAAAAAAAGTGATGTCAAATTGTTAGCCAACTGTCGCAAGTCAACAAGTGCAGAGCAATCGGATATTAAATATATCGACATACTTGTTCAGTTTATCCCGATGAAGATCCCATCGACCCAATCCTGTAGGATAAAGGTTAATGGCAGGACCTCCTTCCCAGAAAGTCCAAGCCGGATACATGATGTCATAATAATCCGATGTCTATCATAAGTTGAAACAGTGATTAAAACAGAAAAAATTAACAGGAGTTTCTCGCGAGAAGCCAGCATATGCATAGTACCTTGCTGAACGAGAACACTGGTAGCTGTGCTTGATTTTTGGGTACCTGCGGCCAATCCCGCGTATTCAAAACAAATTCCATATTGGGTAGCTTTTTTATCAGCTTTAATATGAAGTGCTCCACGCCACTACATCTGCTCGGAAATGAAGTTTTTGAAAATCATGTTATGAAACTTGTCATATAGTAATAGAAATATCACATACATGTACATATGTACATGTATGTGATATTTCTATTATTATTTTAGAGTCATATGACTCTAAGGCCGGAATTCATAGTTGTCGAATAAGCACTTCTTGTGTGTTAAAAGACTATAAAAGTATACAAATAAGTACTACTTATACGACTATGAATTCCGGCCTAAGGGGATCTGTAATTGTCATATTTTTACCTGAATGGGAACATGCAGCTTTTTTCTCTGTATAACTTGTGATCGATGATTTGGTAGAAAGTTCCACGATTTCGAACGGAATCGAGCAATACTTTGTCGATGCCTTTTTTGGTCCATGGTGCAAGATCTTTTGCTATAACCCTGGATCACAAGGAAATTTACAGAATATGGTCTCAAACAAGTATTAGTGACATATATGGCACTATAATAACATCATGAATTGTTTCAGTACTATTCCGTCCATGATGCATACTGCCAATATAAATTGGGAAAGGCGTTGTCTGATGGACCAGCGGCACATAATCTTTTGTTGTGCAAATAGGATAGGTTCAGCAAAACTACCTTCCTTAGAAACTGGAGGGTCAAGGGTTTGGCATGTCCACTATACTTGTTTTTCGGCAGCCTGCGGAGGTGTCCGACCTATTATTTCACACCGAATAAGTTAGGGTAGGGTTAGGCAGCGCCGAAAAACAAGTATGGTCGACGTATCGAACCATTGCCATCGGAGGCACAGCATTAGGTGTAGACCAGAAAATGCAGCTCCTTTCTTTGGGTGCCCGAATGCCACCTTGTGACTTGTCGGACAACTCAACATGCGGTCGTCAGGAACCCAAACAAAACGATGTGCCACTCTACATTTAGACGATCGCATATGCTGATTTGGCTGGGCAGCAGCGCGGTTGCAATACGAGCGTGCCGGCAAACAAAACAAAACAATGCGCCACTCTACATTTAGTCGTTCGTATCTTGAGGTGTCTGACTAGCTGCGAGGTGGCGTTGCGAGCGCGCTGAGCATACATACTTCAAAGATGCCGAAAATAGGTGCACCCACTGGTTTTCCCTTTATACTGTGTCGGAGGTTAGGTCTGTGCCCATTCACTAGAATCCGGAGGTTAGGTCAGGTTCTTTCCCTAGAAACCATAGGTTATCTCAGGGACCCCTTCCCCTATAGAATCGATCCGGAGGTTGTGTTCTCTTTCCATGGTTAGGTCTGGTTCTCCATCCTTAGAATCTGGAGGTTAGGTCAGGCTCTCTTTACCTAGAAACCCCCGGCCCATCCCTAGAATCGGGATGTTAGGTTCTCCTTCACAGGTTAGGTCAGGTTTTCAGTCTGTAGAATCTGGAGGTTAGGTCAGGTATTCTTTCCCGAGAATCCGAAGGTTAGGTCAGTGTATCACGCGTTATGTTCCGCTGGTCCATCTGCCAAAGCCTTAATTGCCATAAATTGACCTCGAAATTACCTCGAATAGCATGAAAAATTACTGCATGGTTTATAGTCCCTCAGAGCTGTTTCTATCGATTCCAAATATAACTTGGATTTTATATTTACGGCTTTATAAAAATAAAAAAAAACATTAGTGGACGTTTCAAGTGGTTCTGGCAAATCCCCATGCATACACAACTATGACTATAGAGTCCGCATGCTTACATTTTGTGTATTTCTGCTCTCCAGAGGTCTCGCAATCTTTCTTATCAACAGCATTACAATAAATATCGTCTACTTCTTCACTAACTGAGAATGTCACGAAAAAGATCGCAAAAATTAGTAAAATAACACTGAAATTGATGAAGTGACAGTTAACAACAGCCATTGATGTTCAAAATGAACTGCGACACAATGTAAGCCGACTCGTCAGATTATTAGCCGTCAGTCAGAAAGGTAAGAAGCGCTCCGCGGCCTCCGTATACTGTGCCTGTGGGAGCTTGGACGAAGATAATAGATGATTTCTGTGTGAAAAGGTGAGAAATAATTGTTGCTTTTACAGGATTTATTGCATTATTATAATACCTTCGGCCAACGTATAGTTGTTGCCAGTTGCCTATCTATGTGTTCACCTTTCAAGTATTATTAAAGGACCTTTATAAACATCATAACCACGTGTTGCACGTTTGGTCTTAATACGCTTCCTCTTAAAAATCTGGCACTTTTCCCCCTGCCACATGGCATGTTATAAAAACTATATCTCTTTGATCATTTTTAGGTAGCATACAACTGTCACATAAATATGGCTGGAACAGCACGATTTTTAGGAGACCCAGAATTTTGCTCCGAATGTGGGTCCATATTGCCAACACCTGGGGCCAGCGATTGGGTGATATGTCGAGTGTGCAAACACGAAGTTGGAATAAGCGGTTAGCACGCAAATTCCAAATCTTCTCATGAATCCTGCAACATATAAAGCTTATATAAAGTTAGTCATATTTCATCAATTTATTCTTTTTTTAAGGATTCGATGACGTGGAGATTATTTCTGAAATTGTTTTCCATCCTGAATGGACAAAAAAATCTAAAACTACAGCAGGAATTCCAGAAGGACCTATGGTAATTGTTTCACATACATTCTACCGCCTAACTTATAGAAAATTTGATAATAAAAACAGTTTTACCTTGCAAATGTCTTGCAATGGCTACTATAATTGACAATTTTTTTAAAAATTTTCTAAGGCTATTTTTTTAAAAAAATAAGTAAACTTAAGACACCAACTTATAAAATGCCGACACAAAGTCGGCATACTGGTTTACCCCTTATGCTGTGCACGTACTGCTCAACTGAAAATGTTGCAAGATTCGGTGCTAAAATGTTACTAATTTGCTGGCAATTCGCTCGAGCAAATATTTCCTCCATATCGAAGTGATGTTATTCTAATATTAATTATCTCACGCATTTAGGTTGATCGGAAATGTTCAAAATGTGGACACGAAGGGATGACTTACGCTACTCTACAAACCCGATCTGCGGACGAAGGGCAGACCGTCTTCTACACGTGTCCGCAATGCAAGCAAGTCTCGTTCTGTTGTCGTATCACTTGTTATTATATATTAGTAGTTTAGGGCTTAATACTGATTTTGCATTTTTAATCTAGATTCAAAGAAATCGAGAATTCTTAAGTTTATATATACATAATTGCATCTACAAATTTGAATGACCCGCCATTGGATGACGTCATGATTCATTTTTAACCTCAGCGCCCTCTGACAGTGCAATTTGAAATTGCATTTCACATTGCAAAATTTGAGTAGATTTGTTTCTGTGGCTGTGCTCTGGTTCCTGGTTCCGCAAAATGAAGGAAGGCCACAGACATTAATTTCATCACTATACTTGGATTTGAAAAGATAGCAGAGTGATTTCAAAGTTGAAAGCATATATTTAAATGAGGATGGAAGAGCTCGATTGTAATCCTATGTATTTGGCTTTGCAAGTAAGTTTGGCATCTGTGATCATGGTTTCATAAATTTGGTGAAATTACTGTTTTTAAAATGATTCACTACAAATTGGTAGGCCTATCAATAATTTACACTGACCTTTTACAGAAATTGTAATACGTTGGTATCATTATAGCGACTAATATAGGTGGTGGCAATTAAATGATCCTAAAAAATAGTTTTCAAGACAGGCAATCACAATCAAAGACGTGTTTTAATCTCATGTAATTGTGAATAAGTTTGATATTTGGCATGCTGAAACCTGTCTGAATCTTCTGTGCGGAATTTTCCTTTGCGCAATAATTCAATCTATCGATTCTAAAAGCAATACAAGCACAGACCAGCAATATGTCAAAGTACAGTACACGAGAATAATGAGATTAAGACCACATTTATTCTCAATTATATGAGGTTCGATCAGAAAAGTCTTTGACTGTGATTGCATGTCTTGAAGACAAATTTTGAGTACATCATTCGCCTGTATCATATGTATTGCACATCTTAAGTTAACTAAAGCTGACCTAACCCAAATTGGGCTTATATATGGCATATATTATTGCAAAATATTTAGTTGCCACTTTGTAGAAATTTTTGAAACACCAGAAGCCTAGCCGACGCCGATGGTCGAGTGGTTGCGCGCTTGCCTCTCGATCCCAGGGCGTGGGGTTCAATCCCTGGTAGAGGTCGGTGGAAATTTTTCGAAAGGGCGAAATTCCCAAAGTAGCGGCTTTTTCGAATGAGAGTTTAAACCGAGACCCCTCGATAGGCGGTGGAAGTCCCCCTCGTAGGCAAAATTTCCAGAGAGCTGAAGGAGGCCCTTTCCCAGGCGTTGGTGTTTAGCCTGCGTATGCAGAAATAGGCCAACGTAAAAATTCACCAAACAAACTGCAGAAGCCTACAATGTACACATATGTACAATTAAGCTCGTATGGTCAATGCACGGTGGTCCGACTAGCGAGTCGCATATGCGGCCCACCCTGGTCAAAAAATCAATAAAAAAATTCTGTGGTTTTTAGTTGTTATTTGGCCCATTAATTTCTGTTCTTTACAGTAGGGTCATAGAAAATCCTATTGTTTAATTGCTAAAGGTATGCCTATTAACTGTAAACCTATAAACTGTATGCCTATTAATTTATTGCCCAATGATTCAGCCAATACATTCTGTGATCGACCCAGTCAATACAAATAAATAAAAAGTCAATAGTCAATAATCTGAAAATATCAGATCCCTCAGGTTTTACCGAGTAGCAAAATATGAGTAATATTTTGTATTACTGGTATAAGCAAATAATTGGCTGAGAAATTATTTTTCTACATTTCTTAATGTTGTCATATTGGAAAGTTTTCAGTATCGTTAAATCGTATCTGTCGTTATCAGGAGATATAGAGGGATAGACAAGTGAGGGAGTACGAGAGGAATTTCCTAATAAAGATTGTTATCTATAAACATCAATGTTCATGGCAATCGTTTTTCCAGCTATAGCCAGTACAGAGCTGACCAAATTTTCTGCAGATTTTCCATCCATAAAAGTTGATTTACGTTGAATAAAAATTGAGATTTATTATGTACAAGTCTTCTTGCTATAAGCATATTTATTTTTAAAACATATCATATTCAAAGGAGGGGTTTAATATGGCGGTATTTAATAACTTGTTGCTTGTATATTGTGTTGTTGTAGAGTAAATACATAAAAAAATACGAATCTGCTCAAAATATCGCCGGCTGCTGTATTCTGATACCGAGTAACGAGTCATTGAAACATATCGAAGTTACCGAAGATATTTTGAGTGAGTCGATTCACCTGCAGTTATTTATGTTTTGCAAAATTCATTCGTAATATATATAAATTATTATGTTGACTTTATAGATTCACACATTGTAAAGCCTTCTCCTTATTTTAAAAGGTAACTAAAGCATTTTTCATTTATTTTTTCGGAACTCGAAGATTTTTGTTGCAAAAATTTAGAAATCGTTTACTTTTTAGCGAGTTTGTCAACCTATTTGGGAATGATTCTGTGACTCTACAAATAGAAGATTCAGTCATTAAGAGACTCTCAGGTGAATGGAGAAATTTAGATTATATCTCATCATACCAGCAAAAGTCTAATATTGAAAATTTTGCTCTTTAGGATATCCAGATGTCAATTCCCCAGTTAAAATTATTGGTGAAGAAATTGGCTATAATGCGGTAGGATAATTTCCTTTATTTTAGCGATAATTCATTGTATGCTTTGGTGCTGAACTGATTGCAGTTTTGATGTTTGTTTGTATTTATAATCAGCACGGCAAACCGTTTTACATATATATCATCGATCAACCTTTGGGGAATTTATCCAAGGTTTGTGCAAATATTACGATGAAAGACTATATATTTGCTATATTCCTAAAGAAGGTTTCACGTATAAAAAAAGCTAATTGATGTTGGAATTTTAGATGAAACGTAATTTGAATTTGGAAATCCAAGAACTGATTTTTCCATCCAGCTGGTTAGAAGGGAGTGCAACAGCAACACAAGCAGAGTAAGACTATACGTTTCGGCCATATCTGTTATTCGTGTCTTAGAAAATTTGTTATATTTATTTTTTTATTTGGTTTAGATGTAGAAGGATTCTACAAAATTTGAATAGTGGAAAGGTCAGACTTGAATTCTTGATATAGCATTCTATTTTGTGAACTACGTTTTGAAACTATGCTTTTTGGTGATCGGATAACTGGGCAAGAGGAAAACTTGACACACTAATTTCGCACCCCGATTTAATTAGGCAATTTGGGCTTGGTTAAGTCGAGTTAGGTTTGGCTGTGTGCCGAGTCTTCTTCGTGCGCGGCTTTCCTAGAACCGTAAATTCTTAAAGTTCTGTACATCGCAAATCAAGATGCGGTTACTATACTCAAAATTTCTGTTTTCTTCGTTTACAAAAAAGGCTTTGAAAAACTTGGATGATAAAATAGAAACCTTTGCAAAAAATTATTTATTACTTCCTGATTACCTCGAGGAAGCAAGCCAAAAACTACGCACTGTTGTGGAAAAATCTACCAGGGTAAATGTTGCTGTTTGCTACTGTATAGTGTATAGCATTTTTTTCACAAATTATCTTTAGTTTGTCAGGGAACCTAACAAGTTTCTTAATAAATTTTAGGAAATTTATGCCCAGGAAGAATTGGGCCCTCAGACTTCTTCCATATTGCAAATGATCGTTGAAAGGTATGGAATATTTGCAATAAGTTTTTGTTTTGTTTGTTGTTGTAATAGCCATAATGTAACATGAGAATGTTAAAATCGATAGCGTTAAATTTAGAATCCTTTATACATCCTTTCTTTTTTCAGTTATCTAATGACTGGTCTACACAACCGCCTGTTTCCGGTTATCTGTCAGCGGTTTGATCAAGAAGACCATGATCTGACAACAAAACTAAAAGAACTGAACCTCATGGAAATAACGGCTGCGCAGCTAGGTGCTACTGAGATGTTTTCGTGTCCTATTCCTGCAGCGGTCAGTTTCTTGTTTTTATGTAATTGATAACGTTTTACATGATATCGTCAAATATTACATGATACCGTTTTCCTATTAGATTGTAGAATTAGCTCGCTTGGATAGCTTAATGTGCCCCAGGGAGAAAATTCAGTGTTTGAAGAATACCGTTGTACGTACATATTTTTAGATAAATTTGACAAACGATTTTTGCTAAATTTGGGGTTTGCTTTAGGATCTTGCGATGGCTGAAGTAAAGCAACATTTGTTAGAAACTCGGGGGCTGCTAACACCACCAGGTCAATTTTCTACTCATTATCTGTTAAGAATTCAATCGAGTTTTTTATGTATGGCACAAATTGCTTTTAACATCTGTTTTCGTATTTCCGTAAAGGTGGTCTGCCGTGTTTGACATCTGACGACCTCATTCCTGTTCTGGTATGCTAGATTTTTAGCTTGGCGTTCGAACTAAAATTGACATTTGTCCGGAACTAACGTGCATAAATTCCCTTCTCGAAGCTTACTGCTATCGTACGAGCCCGGCTTTGGCGTCTGGCAAGCAACATTTATTACATGGAACATTTCCTTTGGAGCGTTTCTCCTAAAGATGTTCATAGGTAAATGTAAAAGGTTTTTTTTTAATGGTTGATCATCACAGTGTCCTCACGTAGCCGAATTTTAGTTTCAGTTTCGTCACTTTCAAAGCGGCGGTGGAATTCATGAAAACTGCAGACGTTTCGAGGATTTGTCCAGCAGAAAACAAATTGAAAAAGGAGGTACGGAATCTCTAAAACGTTCTCTTTTTATTTTTTTTAGAAATGAAAAAAAATAACAATTATCGTTATAGCTGTCATTAGAGGGACTGATGGAGGTAACTGAAAAGATGACCTCCAAAAAGGTGTTTCACGACGACAACGACGATGATTTTGCTCAATGGACACCTGTTGATCGACAAATGGAACGCATTGCACGAATGATCGAAGCATCGACCATGGAATTGAGCTCTGTCCAACATCATGGTTAGTCATTGCTAAAGTATATTTTTATTCAAATGCGTTTTGCTTATTCGTTATGCATTTTCTCGCTTTACATGCTACAGTTATATCGTCGTTTCATTTCACATTTCATACAAAAGTACATTGTATTTTTCAGAAACAAAAATTTGAGAATAATTTTGTACTGTCTCAAGAACTTCTCATATAAGAAAAACCTTTTTTGTTTCATTTACTGTAAATACTTAAGGGCATTTAAATAGTAATATAGTTTAAAATATAGCTATTATACAACGAATCACTGTATATTTGCCATATGATACAGATATATTCATTTGTAAGAGGTATAGTAGCACTAAAATATGGTATTTGTGTAATAGCTAGCCTCACCCATGCTTCAAAGATATACCTTTGTAAAAAAAAGAAGGTGCATTAAATAAGTAAAAAAGATAGTTTATCAATCATTCAAGCAATTATATATGTAGGTATTTAAGAAAAATAGTCACTTTTGTTTTACTTTTTTCTAAATTTTTAAACTATTTTATTGCTGTTTCTGTTTATATTAGGTATGCAGACAACTTCCAAGTGGGCGTAGATACAGAAGGAAAGAATTCTGAATATAAATTATATCGCAATATCAAACGAACTCTCTCGTTGTGCGTAAACCGGATTCTCGTGATGCAATAACGGGTAAAGACCGAACGCTTGATTGTGACACTCCAGGATTATAGTGTGTTTAAAATCCGAAAAGCAGTGTGGCATAATAAGAATCTATTTTGGATATATCACGGGAAATATTTAACCATCTCTTCAGCAATATGGACTTTCAATATTAAAGCAATCGATTATATGCCAAGTTGCGAAATCATTTTTGCTTTTAACATCAGGAATGTTAAATGTGAAATCTATTGCAGCGTTATGTTTCGTGCTTTTTTAATAACTTGTTTTCCAATATAGAAACAATGCCAAGGTTTCCTATTGAATTAACTTAGTCCGAGTTTGGCAAAATTTCAATTGAGCGTTATCCTGCTATTATGCAATGCAAGAGTTAATTGTCCATTTAATAGATAAAACGTTTTGAAAAGATTCTTTAATTGGTCTACGACTTAATTACTGTTTGAATAGATGATATTTATAGCTAAGCATGAATGCTAGTACTGTTTTCGATATCAGTCTGTGTCAGGTGCCTGATCCGCTTCTCTTAAAGAAATTTACTGCGTATTCAACATGGCCAACACTCGAGAAATGCTTTTCGTCTTTTTTTCTGGAATTATTTGTGTTTTCGCTGCCGAGATTATGACCGCTCCATCTGACTGTCACAATGCAACGGCTGCTACCGATGTCCATTTCAATCTAGTAAGTTAAGAAGGGCTTATTATTACACAATGAACAAATTGTAATGTTTTTTCTGGTTTAGTTGCGCGGAATTTGGCACGTACAAAAATACAGCGGTCCATCGAGTGGCAAACTTCAGACGAAATGCGACGTTTTGAACATTTCAATTAGTAACGACTCCACCCACGGCTTGATTAATTACACTTTTCTATCTGTTGCGTAAGTTGCGCGCGAGTCTTCTCGGTCTCGTATTATTTATTTATTTAAAATCTTTCCATTTTTAATGTGGTTTTCTTAAATTTTGGTTTTAAGAAAAGGGGAGCCTGTTGTGCAAGTAGCTAATCTGACCGTTGATTCTGAAACACACGGAAAGCTTTTCTATTGGATGGATTTCAATGGTAAGAATTGCATGCAGTGTCTTAGTGTAGTCTAAATTGAAGAATCGCATTACTACATACATATAGATAAAAAAAATATTTTCAGGAAAGCAGATTATAATGCATGCTACGGTGTTGCATTTGGATAACGATTTCCTCATCCATGCAGCGTGCCCAGAAAATATCAAGGGACCGGAAAGTATGTAGTGATTTTTTGTGCGTAATATCCTTTGTTTCGGTTAGCAGGCCGTTAATGGCTTTTTTGTTTCGTCTTTAGCTCTTTTAATTGCTTCCAAAAAGCAAATGGTGTCAGATGCAGAACTGCAGTCTATGGTAGATTTGGCAGCGAAACAAGGAGGTCGTGTAGATAACGTGCTGTTGGTGGACCAAACTACATGCAGTAACATGACGGAGGGAAGTTTGAAAAATTAACAAAAGCTTTTATTTCATACGATCATATATATTGCCTGAAATCACTAACTTAATTACTGTTATATGGTCACCCATTGAAATTCACATAATAAACTTAATTAATTACCCGAACTTACTCCTGAAATGTAGTCTTCTCTGAGTAATTTTCTCATTTTGTAAGTATTTTAACCAAAAATTCGAACATTTTAACTACATTATCGGACCACCATCCCCTTTTGTCAATTGAGGGGGCTTTTACTGCACAAAATCTCCATTTTGGTTTATACCCCGTATAATGCTTAGGTCTATTATAAAATTGTGTTAAAAACAAAATAGCGAGTGATTCGATCATGGCATAAAAAACCTGTAAATAGCATCCCTCTGTATAGCGCACTACCTGGAAGTAACCTCCTAGATACACTCTTTATGTTTCGGTCCAAATGGGACGCGCTATTCACAGGTTTCATTATATATTTTAATGAAATTATAACTCTTCGACTTTAAAGAGTTGCATACCAGAATGTACGAGGACCTAGCATAAATATTCTATTGTTTAAAATTTTGGTTTAAGTATATGTATATTCCATTTCATGGAAATATGTATGTATAGCTTATAATTGCAGACGGTCTGGTGAACTGAAATTTACGGACATATTTCCATGAAATGGAATATACATAAACATAAACAAAAAATTTAAACAAATAAAAGGATATTTATGCTAGGTCCTCGTACATTCCATTTGTTCCTATCAGTTTCCAAAATTAAATAAAAAAACAATTTAGGAAAAAAGGCTTATTCTGGCCTCTATAATTATTATAAGGGATTTTTGGTAAGGCAGGACTCGGCCTGTCTTGCCGTATGGAGCGACGTTTTGGTGTATATTGTTTGAGGGTAGTATATGCGTGCTGGTTTTTGTTATTGTTGTCGGATGGGGCTTTCACACTAGTAATTACGGTAAAGAAATTAGAGATTTTTTCACTTCAATTGTAAGTGTTCCAAAAGTTACGCAACTTTTTTGCAAATGTTTTGTAATTTCCATAAATTGCTTCATCATCAAAAGACAATCAAAACTTAGTTTGATGAGTGACATATAAATTTGGCTCGGGCGCTTGTCATTAGTGGCAATTTTTACAATCTGGATGACATTGCACGCCGTTTATACGACATCGACATCCTCCGGATGTATCTCCCCTTCCCTAAATTAAAAAAAAGAAATAATTGCTGTATATTTTAATTTGCCATTTTAAGCAGGTTAGCCTGGTATTATAACAATAAGCACTGCCGTAATTTCGCCGGTTTTTAATAAGCAATTAATAATATCGACTGACCTCTTTGCCCCAACGGGGTCCTTTGGTAATCCAGCAGATCTCTTTCCTACAGACAGAGCACTGAATCCAGTCGCAACCTCCCTTTTTCTGGATAATTATCGTACAGAATGGACAGTGTATTGCTTCGCCATTCTCCACCATTAACTGTATCGAGAAATAACCATTGTATTTTTTTTTAAATATCAATAGAGTGGGTTCTAATTATAAGTAGCTAGATAAAACACGGTTTTTCAGACCTCTAGTGCCTCCTGTGTTTTTCGAGCCTCTTCATCGCTCTGCGCCTTATTTTTCAGCCATTGCTGGTATTCGTTGCACGGTTTACCTTCGTGGATGGCTCGGCACGTTAAACAGTTGATCATTGAGCACACTGGACACATGAATTCGTTGGCGTCATCTTCGAAGTAACACCATCCTTCGCAGTTCACCGTCGTGCAGTGAAAAGTGTTTGGATCTGCGGTTTCTGCTGCCACCATGCTCCGATGCTGATATTTTTCGTAAACATCTGACGAAACCAGCTGAAATGAATGCAAATCTACCATCAAACTCCGGTGATCGGAAAACTCCACACAGTCACATTTTCACATCTAATTTGGATTAGGTGCACCTTTCCGAGAACCTTACCGCCTTGATTTCTCTATCCAGCAGGGTGCACTCGCACGTGTAGGCTACATCTTGAAATGGAC
The DNA here is from genome assembly GCA_034698905.1 of Xestoiulus laeticollis. Taxonomy (NCBI): domain Eukaryota; kingdom Metazoa; phylum Arthropoda; class Diplopoda; order Julida; family Julidae; genus Xestoiulus; species Xestoiulus laeticollis. Next base: position 46,576 of record JAQGCC010000082.1, on the reverse strand, counting down.
AAACAATGTTTGCTCTTTCATTTGTCGAAATGTATTCCACTAGACATTCCTTGCAGAAACAGTGATGACATTCACGTAACGTGATGCCCTCTCCACTATTGACTGTCATAATGCAGATCGGGCACTCAAACTCTTCAACGTTCCAAATAATAGGCTGGTCGTCTAGCCGAACAAGTTCGTCGAAGATTCCCCCTGCCAAAATTTCTGGAGTAATTCGACCGCGTTCATCTTCGCTGTTTTCAATATTAACAGCTTTCCAGTAATTATCAGCTTCCTCGTCGCTGTTTGTCATGGTATTTTCAAAAGGATATGGTGTTGCGCACATCTCGCAACCTGGACGGTTGGGGATGTTGATAAAGGTGCAAACATTGCATATCCAGCCTTGTTCATCTGAAAACATGTATGACACGATTATATTAAATGTGGCATATAGGTTAATTTTTGAATTAATTATGATAACTTACGAGGATCCGAAGCATTCCGTGCATCGAACTCTTCATGGCTAATGACATTTTTTTTATTATTTGAGTAAGTTTGTTAACTTTTTTTCGATAGTTTTTGAATGTTTATAATGCGAGCAAGCTAGATTTACTGATTACTGATTTAAGAAGGGTTGCATACCAGGATAAACCTTTTTTTCTAAATTATTTTTTTAAATTTAATTTTGGAAATTGAAAGGAACAAATGGAATGCATGAGGACCTAGCATAAACATTGTATTATTTGTTTATATTTTTTTGTTTATGTATATTTCATTACATGGAAATATGTCCACAAAGTTTACCAGACCTTCTACAATTATAAACTTTACAGACATATTTTCATGAAATGGAATATACATATACATAAACAAAAAATAAACAAATAATAGAATATTTATATCGTACATTTCATTTGTTCCTAACAGTTTGCAAAATTAAATTAAAAAATAATTTAGAAAAAATGGCTTATTCTGGTATGCAAAATTCTTAAAAAAGTTTAATTATGGCGTTTGGTTATTTTTTTTTAATGTACTTTATTTGCTAGTAATATTTGGTATTCTTAGTAATGTAAAAATATTAAATTTAGTAATAAGCAAAAAACTTACATTTTAATTCTGCATTTTACTTTTTGTAATGCTAAGTATTGCGCCAACCTTGCCGCAGCCTCGGAATCACCATTTCTGATGCTAGTTTCCAGTTGTCTTGCTGACTTTTGGAGCTCTTATTACCAAATATTAAGATTCAAATGTAATATCTGGTTTTACAGGAAAATGATTTAAAATATAGGTAATAGTAATTAATCTCACCATCGATTTTTGAATTTCCTGACATTTTTTTCTAAATGGCATTCTAGAGATTCATTCAAAAGCATAATTTCTTACAAAAAATATAAAAACCACATTCTCCATTATACAAGTTGAAAAATCTTTTTGTGTTACGTTCGGCAAATTCGCTTTTAATCTTATCTTAGCAATAAAATAAATAAATAAATACTTCCTTCTTCAATTGCGTTCCACCAATCGCATTGAACTGGTTACGGTTGCAATGCTTTTATCATAAAAATTGATCATTTTCTCTATAAATTTGTAATCGTATTCAATATTCTGCAATCTTTTTTTTATTACAGCAGTCAGCATTTGTAACTTATCATCTCCCGGCTTGTATAATCATATACATGTATATACTTGTAAAGTAATTTCAATATTCATTATGGTTAAAATCAGTAATGTGGAATGCAGCCTAATAGTTAATAAGGAGAGATAAGGGGAAACATTTTGCAACATTTTATTTACTAGTTTTTTAGATGTAAAACAAACGTACAAACGAACCATGCAAAAGCCAGGCCTATTGAACTGGGATTCAAGGAATGTATGCTAACATCTTTAATATAAATAAATTGCCTAGGATATTATCCAGGGTATTTTATTAACAATACTTAATTCAAAAAAGCATTTTATGGCAATTTGAATGTTATTGAAACTACAATTTATGCGGTCCAAATTACAGCAAAATATTTAAAATAGCGTGTGCTTATTTTCAATTATTGTATTTTATATAAATTCAGTTTTGTTGATCAGAATTAAGTATTTCTATCCCAAAACGATATTTTTTAAATTTTATATACATTTTTGACGTTTTTAAATTTTAACCATAACATACATTTATTTTCTATTACTGTTGTATATAAATTCGATGATGATTGTCAGAATTTTCTATATATATATAAGAAGAATTTGTGTGAAAATCCCGGGGTTATATACAAGTATATGCATAATCCCGAAACTTTTTTAAATTTTTATATTTTGGCGCCATTTCCATGTTTCATCTCATAACTATGTTACCAGATAACAACGTGCATTCACTTCGAAAATTGCCATTTTAAAAAATTTCTTCTTTCTGTCGAAGCCAAATTTATAATAAATATTAACGTTTAGAATTTCAGAATAATCTAAGTTAGAATTTATAATTAACATTATATTACAATATTAATATTTGAAATGTTTGATATTGTGGATTTAATGCTTTAGAATGAGGATTTGATCGGATCACACAATCGCGTTTTAAAATGGCTGCCACTAGCTATTTTGCGGTAATGTGTGGACGTTGATTAATTATTTATATGTTTAATTTAAATCGTACAAAATGTGCTCATTAGTGTAACTCGAATACTTCACCGTCGCTAGAGGAAATCTTAAGAGAGGTTTTATAGTTCGGAAGATGTGCGATTCTTGTACTGAAATCTTGGACGTCTTAGCTACGTGTAAGTTACTATGGAAGCAGCGTTCTTCTTTTTTCTTTGAATTATTTTGTTCTATATGCTATTGAAAACCATGAGGCGATTGCTGGTGATAATATGAAGTCTTTCATTTCGTTTATAAGCCTTATTCTGAGACAAGATTTCAGAGTCGGTGTCCTCTATTTTGCGATTGTGGATAAATATATCGGTCTAGTTTTATTGTTCGGCTCTAATCATGGACCTTGAACTAGACATCTGGGTTCAAACGTCCCATTGAAATTAGGTATTATTTATCATATTAGAAACCTCTTGAGTAAGATTCAGGTAATATTAAGTGGGATAGTATTTTTCTGCTTTTATAAATGACGCTTGAATGTCAGTGACAGCTAGGCATCGAGAAACATTCAGTAATCAGTATTTGTTAACCATGCATCTTTCTGATTTTCTAATTTTTATTTTGTGGATTTATTATCTTAGAAACTGCATGTGCAGTTATTAAAATTTATTCATCAGAGGATGGTTTATAGATTGAGACTTGCTTTGTTTTTGCACTTTAATGCATTGGCATATTATCTCAAATTACTAAATTTAATCGATATTAATTATTTCAGCGTTTCTTACTACCTGTTTTTAGGTGTATTATTTCAGTTATATGTATTCAATGTACATGTATGTGCCTGTATATGAGCATACAATTGCTATCGTGGAATATTGTGTTAAAGAACAGAAGACAGAATTCTAGAATAGAAAAGGCCTAGGCCTATTATTTTCTAGAAAAGAGTACAGAATTCTAGGATAGGAATACCGTGTTCTAAAATAGAAGATGTTTTGGATTTGAGTCCTGCGTTTTGTAACTCATTTAGTATACATAGCCCATCATTAAGACATTTAGTTAAAACTCATTTTTCTTTACCAAAGAAAAATTAGGTAATGTTTATTGGTTTGGCCCTTTCATTACATTTGAAAGAAATACGCAGGGTTGATTCTACATGCTGTCTAATTGTGGCAGAAAAATAGAACACCTGTGTTGAGACAAATGTCTCTAAAGTATGCTTAATGCTTCACATTTTGCACTGGTAGACAAATCTGTCAAGAAAGGTTTTACTGGAGTAGCCTACAATTATGCAGGATGCTGAATAAGTTTTACAGTTAGGTACCAGGAAAAACATGCTATGCTGGTTATGTTCGATAGGAAGCAATGGAGGATTACTTATGTTTAGGGCCTAAACTGAACCTGTGCTGGATATCGAGAACAAGTCTTTCTCATAGCACTTGCATTTCATATACATGTATATATTTTTTATTGTTTTTTTTATGTGGCTCTGCGCCATAGTAGTTATTTTTGAGATTGGTTATGCTACCACATGATTTCATCAAAAGCTCAGGATTTCCTGGATTAGGATGTTCGAATGATCAGTTTTATGGAATGTCTTATCCCCCTTAATTCAAAATTAAATATGAGAAATTTGGACCTTCCTTAGATATTAAACATGTTGGAATCAAACTTCCACTCTGCTCAACTTTGTGCGTTGAATTTTGTGTTTCAGGTGACCCGGAAATCATTTGGGGTCCAAGGAAGAGACTTTCCAAGAGTGAAATTGCGACCATCTGCACTTACGTCCAAGGATGGGGGCAAAGGTAAGGCAGAGGCTTTTTTGTCTCGAAATATTATCTTTTCCCATACCGAAACTGCAACATCATCAACTTTACCGTTTTTATTTGCGTAAAGGCAGTGCATGTGTATATACAAGGATTCGCGAAACTACGACCGTTTCAACCATTTGATACAAGGAGTTCTATGGGCCACGCTGGAATTGATTCGCTCTATGGAAACGGGGAAGCCTCCTGCGCTCGCCATGTTCGTTCGCATTTCCGAGGCCGAAGAAAACGCACTAGCAGAAAATAAGGATGACAGAACGAACGAGGGGGAAGGTAAAAACAAGATCGAAATAGTGGAAGTAACCGAAATACAGGAGAAGAAAGTTACGGAGCCTGCGAAAGCGATGGAAGTATCCAGTCCGGCAGACGTAAAAGCATCGACGCTTTCATCAACCGAAACTCTTAGCAAGCCAATTGTCAATTGGACTTTGGAGGAAAAAGAACATTTACTGCAGTTTGCAACCAAAGTGTTCCAGACCAATTTTCCCCATTACACGGCCTATAAACATAGCGTGCATTCCAAGTTAGAAGTAAGAAAAATATTTTTGTTTATTTCATTGATGCGGCCTGGTGAAAAGAGGGAAAGTAAAGCTGTTAGAAGTTTCGAAAGATTAGCAGAATTGCTCTTTGGTATTTAGGCATTTCTGCATACAAAATTTTGTCTAAATTCAAAAAAATATCGTCTGTTATCCTCTTAAAGCCGGCCGCACACGAGGCAATTTCTTGCCTGAAACAAATTCTAGAAATAAAATTTTGCGGAATTTCGGCATGTGTGTCGAAATGAAAATTTCTTGCCTGGAAATTGCAATTTATTTCCAGAATGGAATAATATTCTATTCAGGAAATTTATTTCAGTTTCTTAACCAATCACGAATCAAGAAAATCTCACGTGCATGTCGCTAGATTACATTTCCCATTTTCCGTATCGATCAGTGCTGTCAATATAGGGATAATTGCAAGATATTGATAGGGAATTCCGAAATTATTTGCTTCTCGCGTGTGGCAAAAATTTAAAATCTGTTCTTCTGAATAAATTGTCCGGAAATTTGGGGCAATTTATTTTGGCCTATAAATTGCCTCGCATGTGACCGGCTTTAAGCTTTATTCCAATTGATAACGGTGGATACCGGACATATCAATTTCTAACATAAATCGGACTTTTGCAGTTTCCTGCCTTTTCTATATTTGTCGTTACTCGTTATATGTTTACGTCATCTTAGAATTTTTTACATATCTCACACTATTGTTGTAATAACAATTTTTACAGGAAATTTCCCAGCAAGAAGCTACCATACTTAGTGTACACTGTGATATAAATGTAAGTTTCGGTTTATGCACGATTCCATTACACTTTATCGATGGTAGGTTCTTTTCTGATTGCCTTTTTTTTGCACAAATAGGATCCCGAAATTCCCATTCTACTATTGCGCAATGTTTGTTTCTTCTGTGATCACGACGTTCTATTAGCAATGGTTGCCTGCTTTATTAATGCAACCCCCGAAGTCCTGCCTTTTTGCCTGGCAAGGGCAATGATCTCTATCGTATCGAATGTAAGCACAATTTGTCTTCAAATTCGATTAAGAGGGTCTAATGGCTTGCAATTTAAGGCGGATTTTCCTAGCTGCGCATTTTCTTAAAAATCGCATTTTTTACGTTGCGTAGGGCACGAGACCTCCATTGAAACGCACAGTCTCGTGCCCTACGCAACACAAAAATGCGCAGCTAAAAAAACCTGGCTTTAACAACAAAAATGTGCTACGAAATTGAATGTCTGCTTTACTTTAAAATAATTTTTTAAAATCGTTATTATCAGCGATAATTTAAAAGATAAACACATGTATTTCAATGTATTGAATTAGAATGAGCATGGGAGATTAAATTCAGTTTAAATATATATATTTTTAAAAGACATTCATTATTGTAGCACATTTTTTTGTTAAATTATCTTTATTAGTTATTGCAAACGTATCTCCGGCAGATTATGCAAGCCAGTAGACCCTCTTAAACGTCTACACGGAGAAAGATGAGCAGACTATCTGGGAACTCTAAACATTTCGCACCGATTATATCGTGGCTTAATTGGGCAAAAATTTCATGTCGTTTTTAGCTTAAACTATGGATGAATGTAGCTGCTGTCATCAAATATCTCGTTCCCTTGCGTTCCAGTGTAATTAGGTGAGCGATTTCATTTAGCATATACCATCTGTGAAACTGGTTGTTTCGAGTAAAGAATTGTAAAAACGAATTTGTTGGCAATCACCAGGTATATGTGCAAGCTTTCTGACAAGGATCTCCGTTCAGCTGGTACGAGAAGCATGTCCGAATTCATGTGGACGGCTGTCAAAGACCCCCTCGACAGCCATATGAGCTTCGACAAGGAAGGCTTAGATCTAGCATTCAAATATTTTACTAGTTCAACACTCACTATGCGATTAGCCGGAATTGCTTACATTAACGTACGTCCAATCTACAATTTTACTAACGCACATATCAAGATCAAAAGTCTTATCGCTAGTTAACATTTTTTTTCGTGTCTTTTTTTCTCAGAATCATGTCACCATTTACAACGAGCTAGCAAATAGCGAAAATGCTGTCGAGACAGAGGTGTTGGGATTAGGACTTTCCGATTGGCTGATTAACAACCGCATTGTGGAGAACATTTTTGGGCCAAATTTACATGTTGAGGTTGGTACATGTTAATTATATTTTTACTATTATTTTCAAGAATTCTCAGTTTTCGGACAGTGATTCCCTACATGTTTTAATGATTTTTTCTAGATTATCAAGCAAAGTCACATTTGCTTAAATTTCTTGGCAATGGAAGGCTGCATTACGGACGAACACGTCGACAGCATGTGGTGCGCAGCACAACTGAAACACTGCAGCAAGCAAGTTCACGATCTTCTCTTGCCACTCATTAAACATTTGGAGCCTGGTCCAGTCATTCATTTGTACCGGTTGCTGTGCAGGCTTGAACCACACGACCACACAGAACAGGTTAGAAAATAAAGCTCAATAAAAATAAACGTTTCTACTTTTTTTACTTATGGCAAACTGCACAATTTTCCTCTCTAGACTTTGTACTTGACGTCAGCTTTATTAAAAGTACTCTGGTCGAACGAGAACGTTCAACAGAATAACTTGACGTTAGGTTGCGAACAGCCACGGCTTCATCGCCATGTTACACCTTTCACATCGGTGCTAAAGGGATCTATAGTGGACATTGCTCGAGGTTAGTTTCAATTGGATTGAAATGAGTCTTGATTACAGTGATCTGATATTTATTGCAACTTTTCCGGATGGTTATTTAGGAAGCTGCAAAGGTAGCAGGCACGAGGCTAGCAGCAGCGAACGAAGCATAAGTTTGGATAGCGACGAAGAGACCACGGAACCTCCGGGAGAAATTGTAATTCCATTCTATCTTTAGTTTTGTGTGAGCAGCGTGTTATAAAGGGTGTTCTAAATGTTCGGCAACCCGCCCCATATTCCATAAACTATTCATGCAAACAAAAAAATTGCTTAGGATGAAAATTTAATGTTGTCTGAGAGTCTTATTTGATCTCGTAAATATTAACTTCCAGAGCTGGTGGTAACTTTGAAAATTGAAATGGGACCCCACCATTATTTTCGAATTTCGGTTGGCTTAGTGGTTATGCTATACTCCTTGAACTCGGGAGACACAGGTTCGAACCCCGGTCGGCTATCCTGGTTGTGGTTTTTTGTGGTTTCCCACATCCTCCCTTAATCGCCCATATAGGCAATGCCGGGATAGTTCCCCAAAAAGCGGCCACGACCGTATACTCTCCTCTTAAAAATCTGGCACTTTGTTCCCTGCCACATCGCATGTTACATGCTGACTACAGGGTAACAAATTGAATTGAATTGGGTGCTAAAAATTATGAGCAGATGGCATCATTAAGTTAAAATGTTGCGGGGTTTGGGGACATTATTTTTTAATTCCAAGTCGTTTACAAGATAAGGGGCCTTTGCCGAACTTTTAGAATCGGAATTATTGATAGAAAATGATATACCTTGCTTATATTGCAGGTGGACCAGCTAGCACTTCATGCCGTAAAAAATTGTCCAGAAAGCGGTCCTTCTGATCCCGGAAGTGCCCCTTCGGATGTCGCGCAGCTACATAATTGGTAAGCACATTTTTAGAATGGGGAGCCGATGTCGTATTTCTCACACTTAACCGACACAGTTCACAGCTATTCCAATTGCAAGCAACACGTGTTTTTAAAACCTAATTTTTTTAAAATTAGGCCTGATGAGCAGAATTCGTTTACTAGCTCGGATAATGAAAGCGACGTTGGGGACGAGCATTCGAGAGAGGCTGCCCTTCTCCTCAGCAAAGGTACTCTTATCGGGCCACGTGTCCCAATGTCTTTAGCTAGCAGCGATAGTGAAGGAAGGGTCGGCGAAGTTGAGGATTCCGGCAGCGACAACGAGACCTCGGAAACCGTCAGAAGGCGGAGATCACGATCGCTTTTAAATCGTCAGCACCAGAGACGACTGCTTTTGAGGCGAAGGTGTCGCACTCCCGTGACGCCACGAATGGTCGGAAAACCTTTAAATGGGAGGGACGCAAACGAGGCGTCAGAGAAGGAACCAAAAGTTTCAGAGGAAAAGATTCCGAACGAATTGGACGTTACCAAAGAATTTATACCCGTGGTTGTTGGCGGTGTAGACACCAATCTCGAAACAGATATCGAAACCCCGTCGAAGAAGCGCAGAGAAAATAGTCCCATCAACGATGATAAGGAAAGCAAGAAACTCTCCCAACCATCACGGGTGGATTCCTCGGTTTCTGCATATAACCAAGTGGATGGGAAGGTATACGAATGCATGAAATACTTTGAGCAAATGCAGTCGCAGAGGCTGCAGCACCCGGAAAGGTAAATGATGCAGAGATGACCGTTTTTCCATCTGTTACAAAAACGCAAAACCAAAATACTAAATTGCTATCATTGTAGCGATCTGATGGAGGATATCATGAGCCCAGACGAGGGAACGTGTAGCTCACGAATGAGTACAAAGTCCGAGAAAAACATGGCAGATTTTGAAGGTGAGGAATCTGGTTGCGAAGACGAACTAATTCAGTTGACCAGCACGCAAGCAAATCTCGCCTCACCACACCATTTGAACAAGATCGCATCTTTATATTGCTCTCATGTACAGAGGACTACCAAAGGTTTGTAAAAAATGTTGAAACAACTGCTTCAATGCCGTGTGGGAAGAAATTGAAAGCTTTTTGTTCGTGGACCTATATGAAAACAAAGCAATGGCACAAAATCTGCTTATTTTGTCCATTTGGATGGATATTAGAGCAAAATTGTTTCCCTTTTGTTTTGCATCAATGCCCGGGTTTTTATATTGTATTTTGTTTCAATTTATCTAGTTGCACATTCCAGTATTCAAAAGGGCATAGGCTCTTTTCTTAGTTCATGTCTAGATATCGAGAGCGTATGTAGGCCTGGACAAACGTTGTTGTGGGATTTGCTTCAAGACGAAACAGTGGTGAGTATGACATGTTTGTGTCATGCTAAGTGCATTTCGTTCTAAAGGTACGGTTTGTGTGATGCGGCTGGCTGTGTGTGTCGTTGCGTCAGCTCGAAGCCCCTAATGACTGCTGCCAAGGTCATCTTATGGAGGCGTTCTCGGTGGCACGAGCGACTAACGGTTATTTTTTGGGGGTCTTGCGGCCGACTGCGACTAACGGTTATTTTTTGGGGGTCTTGCGGCCGACTTGCAACTGCCTTCGGCCGCAGTCAAAACTAGCCAAAGAAGCAAGCCGCACCACACAAACCGAACCTTTACAAACAATCTCTTAGGCCGGAATTCATAGTCGTATAAGTAGTACTTATTTGTATACATTTATCACACAAGTAGTGCTTATTCGACGACTATGAATTCCGGCCTTAAATCTCTTACCGACCGTTTGCTTGGGGAAACTCTTGAAAGTTGTTAACTGTTTGTTTTTTATTCTTCAAGGTGAAACTCGGTAAAGGGTTAGCACTAGAAGCGGAGAAAGTCTTGAGCAATCTTGTTTGTTGGTCAACGGATCGCATCATACGAATGAAGTTCATTGAAGGTTGCCTGCAAAACCTCGCTAACAATAAATCCATTTATCTGTCTCTACGGCTACTACCTCGCTTGTTTGGTTCTTTTCAACAGTACAGGGGTCGAATGGACACGCACACTATAACCATGTGAGAATCAAAGCCTCGACGTCAACTTTCGATACATTTGCTTTTGTTAATTTTTATCACGTGTCTTTAGGTGGGCGGAAAAGGAGCATCACATGATGGAACTATTTTTCAAAAATCTTTTGGCTTATACCAATCAAGTTCAATCTGGACAAAATTTACCCAACACTCTGTAAGTCATTTAGGATTTTTAGCAACCCTCTTAAATAAATTTGAATGCAGAATTTTCATACCGATTTATGGGAATCTTCCAGGTATAGTCATCCTTTAGAAATTCAAGTGCGACTTCAGTTTTTGACTTGCATTTTTTCGGCTGGAGGTTCCCCAGATTATTTCCGTAAGTATATTTCCGTAAGTGATTTGCTCGAAATGATCATGTTTTGTAAAGTGACGCCCTAGATTTGTCTGTAACCTGAATTGTTTGATGGTAATTTATACCTGTCTGGTTTTACTCCTCCGCTGATAGGATTAAGTCTTGAACAAGTAGATGCCCTGTGGTCGTGCTTGGCGAGTGATGCTGAAACGGCAGACGAATTGTTTAGTTGGCTGCTTACGCAAGCAAAAAACAAAGAACAGCATGCACTAGGATTGGATGCCTTGAAGCACATTTTTACGGAAAAGGTGCGTCCGTTTACTTCGTTATTTTTGAATTTTTTTGTCGGATGCTGCCCGTAATTTTCTTTTAAAAGCAACGTTAAGCCTCTAGTCATGCAAAATCGGGGTAAACGTTCGAATTTCTGATTCGTCTTTTGTGTTTTTCAATTTAGCTTCCACTTTTGCAACCAGAAACAACAAGCATGACTGCACTAAATCTTATCCAGCAGTTGAGCAATATTACCAAGCTCTCCGAGGACACCGAACAGAACAGAGAAAGGGGGGTAAGTACAAAACCTGGTCGATATGCAAGGGAGTCATTTTAAGGGTGTATGCTGCAGTCATCTCAAGATCTTTTTTTTTAGTTAAGTGGGATGGATCAGTTGTGGGGGATTGCTTTACGTGCTCAAAGTACAGATGTTAGCATGACCGCTATCCAGTATTTAAACACTTATTACATTAATGGTAAGTATTTTTTTATAATCCAAATAACAAAATTGCATTATGCTTTTCTGTCTTTCCTTCCTTCATTCGGTAGCAATATTCCAATTATCGTTCATGCATTCTTTATGTTCGTGTTGATATTTTAGGACACCCACGGACTCTCGAGAGGGAGGGAGAATTCATTCAGAGATGCATGACGAGCTTGACCTCGGCTTTGTCTAATTTAGATCAGGTATTAAGCCAATGCACATTGGCAGTAACTTACCCAGAGTTTACAATGCTGCATTACCTCTTGCAAATTAGGTAATAAGATTGGCCAATCAGGTTTCTGGAATAGCATACTCGATAACTTGGCTAGTGCGTCACATTGGCATGCGGAAAAAAATCAAAGCAATCTATTCCTCTCCCAACCAATGTTATTATGTTAATCATATCGAAGGCGATACATGGCACATTTTATTGGCATAGATCATTGATGTGTAAAGTTGACGATTTTCTACTGATAGTTGCCAAATTAGCCAATAGGAAATATTGATTCGGGTTGTTTTTAAAATTTTTGTTGTATGTGACAAGGTTGGCTTACTGGCTATGCTTAACTCCTTGAACTCGGGAGACCAGGGTTCGAACCCTGGTCGGCTATCCTGATTGTGATTTTTCGTGGTTTCCCACAACATCCCTTAATCGCCCATATAGGCATATATAGGCGCATGCCGGGATAGTGCCCCAAAAGGCGGACACGACTGAATACTCTTCCCCTTAAAATCTGGCACTTTGTCCCTTGCCACATGGCATGTTACATGCTGATTGCAGGGTAACGAATTGAATTGAATTGGCGCTGTTCCACTGCGTTGAAGTGACGTGATTGGCCATTACCTCAATTATGAAAGATCATTAAGGAAAAGTAATGCATCAATTGTAAACAGGGTTACGTTTAGGTATTCAACTAAATGCACAGATAACAAATTTAATCTATTGTTTTAGTGCGAAGAATTGAGTTTGGTCGTTGTCCAAAGAGCGCTGTTGCTTCTGAAAACGCATTTGGAAACTTTTCAACGAAGGTGAAAACTCTTGAAACCAAATGTGGCGCTACTCCGTAGCCTACCTAGAGGTGGCATTTACATGTTCCGATTTTGGTTCGTTGTAGATATGCTTACCATTTGCGAATGTGGCATCTGGAAGGGCACGGAATTTGTAGCCATCAACGGCCCCTTGTTGATCGGCAGATACCACCCATCAGAGTTGTTGTTCAACCGGCTGGCATTGGCGAAAAGGTATTTGTCATTTTTTTGTCATGAATGAGAACCTGGTTGTGTTGAACTGGAATAAAACTTCCACATATATTTACGTAAACTTTGCACTTGACCTACGGTATTTCTATTTTCCTGTTTGATAGGTTATACTAGAGTTGTTGAGCTCCGATTATGTGGCAGATCTTCGAGCCGAAGTGGCACATTGGTGGGACCACTTTCAACAACAGCATCGGACGCAGCCGCGGCATCAAGTAATTGACCCAACATCGATTTTATAAAGCATATCTAACGAGTTGAGCTGCGTGTTTCAGTATCAATTGTAATTTTAGGATGCGGAGACGTCTCAGGACGGAAGCACGTGTAGCAGTAGCATAAGCGGGGATTCATCCTCTGCACATCAAGACACACCTCAGTCGGCTCCTTCCCCTCCATCTGGTGTAAGCCCGATTCTGGGAGCCATACTTACTGATGGACCAATCAGGGTCATCACTCAAGGCCAAGAATTGACGACCGACTTGGACGAGAGAACAATAGGCGAACTTGGGTTTAAAGACATGCAGGTGATTTTCGGCACAGAACTTTTTCTTCAGAATTTGACTTGATAGAAAATATAAAAGTTGCTAACGGGATTGATTTTATTATATGTTCAGCTTGTGTTCGTCTCTGTTGGCGCTCAACGTCCGCTGAGGAAACGTGAGGAATTAGAACCTGCTTCGGTGTTACCGCCACCGCCAAAGGAAAAATTACCAGCTATGCTTTTACTTCAACCAAATTATTTGGAACAACTTTTTCGGTTGATTCAACAGTTGGGGGAATTAAAGGCTGTTGGCCGAGGCGGGGTGAGTCCAAATTTATTTCGTAATCGGTTATTCCCGTTTTACGGTGTATTTAAAAGTAATTATCATTTTTTACGAGGGCGGAATGCGTTTTTACTTATTAATAGTAAAGGATCCAAATGCTTAATCCCAAAAATATTAAAGACCCAAATCTGAAAAGGCTAAGCTTATTTTTATTAAAAATTTCTCATTTTACAGAGTCTGATCCCTCATACAAAGGGTCATTTGCTGTCGTGGCGAGTTTGGGAAATTTTGATGATGCTTCCAACATGTCCTCAAGTGCTGATAGCACTTCGAAGTTTGGAGGTTGGTTTCGTGTTAATGCATGTCCGCAGCTTTGTAAATCGTCTTCTGCTAACAGTTTATCTTTAGGATAAAATGTGCAGCTCCAGCACTCCTGGAAACGGTCTTTCAGCTCTCCTCGATCCCCAAACCCCCCACAAACTGATGTATTCCCTGCAAATAGTCGAGTCCCTGGCCAGAACGGAACGTCCCCACATTGCATATAATTCCTCGGCCGGCGAAAGGGAGAACAATACTCAGCATGGCAAAAACAATCGTAATTTGCAGGAAAGCAATTTAAAAAATGCACAAAACAGTTCTTGGGCCAAACAGGTGAGCCGCCTGCCTTTATTTAATACCGTTTCATGCAGGTGTAGCTTGAAGCATTTTTTCTATAACCAATTTGTTTGTTGTCTTTGTGATTGCAAAGTTTGTGGAAAAAGGGGGTCTGCAACATCTGTTTGACATTTTCATGTCGGGAATTTTACAAGTGCAAGACCAAGGCATATGGAGCGAAGTGAGTAGCTCGTGGATTAGTAACTAAACAGTTGACAGAAAGTTGAAGAGTTTGGTAATATAGTTTATACAAATATTTCCTTCCAAAAATTTGTTTCAGTGGAATCAAGACTGTCTTGCCTATTTGTTGAAGTTGATCTACCAGCTCGGACTGGAAACGCTTGAAAACGATAATGCTGCTCAATCCTTGAGCATATCGGACAGTTTAGCAGCTTTAACTTCAATGACCTCTGCCTCGGGCACGTCCACTCCCTCCTCTTCAGCTGTTCCCAGGAGAAAATCGAAAAAACAGAAAAAAGGCACAACAGAGCGTCTCACCCTGCCCAAGCTAAACAAGGTAATTTTTTTTTTTGAGAATTGCAACGGTTTAAAGCTTAACTAAACACCCCCTTTCCTTTGGGTAAATTTCTTGACGAGCCCAGCGTATTTTCTAATTAAAATTCTGGGAAGAAATAATTTGGTAAAAATACTGAGTTCGTAGATCTAGCGCACATAGACCATGTTTTTTTTATGAAAATGTCTGGTTATTTTTAAAATCAATAAACTAGAATTTGTTTTAAAATTCGCGGGTGTTTTGCATGGTCTTGATGCCACCTGGTGTCAGCTACCTGCAATTTATTGTCGAGTTTCGAAAATTTATTGATTACTTGTTTAATATTAAAGAGACGTTAATGTAAATGTATCTGTGCCCTAGATGGATAAATAATTAATTCTTTAAAATTAAAATACACACCTTAACAGGTAAAATTAATTTGCTGATCTCATAACAAAATTCAAATTCCAAAAAAAAAAATTCGGGAAAAATACCCGTAGCTTACTCCAGGTGGCATCGAAGACTTAGCCTCGTGAGATCCCCGTGAAATTTATAATTTATTCTTATCTATTAAATTTAAAATTTAACGGCCATTTTCATAAAAAAGCATGTCTCTGTGCCTTAGATCTATGAACTCAGTATTTTTACCAATTTATTTCATCCCAGAATTTTAATTAGAAAATACGCTGGGCTCGTCAAGAAATTTCCCCATAGAAAAGGTGGTGTTTAGTTCAGCCTTAAACAACTCAAATACAGGATCGTAACGTTTGACTATGCTCTTTATAAGGTTATGTTAACGATGATGTCGGATGTTGCATCCGTCACACAGCGCATCGTTAGCATCCTGTACGACGCTGGCCGTCTGAGGGATAGTGCACATTACAAAATAGGAGTGGGAGGACGTGGTCAAGTTGTCCATTTTGCAATGTCGTTCCTCTTGAGCTGGGCGCTTTCTTGTGTCACTGTTAAATCGGTGCTCTTCAGCGATCCCCACATGACCGGCTGGTTGCATCATTTGCTGCTTGATGATCCAGAGGTGAGAATTCTTCAGTAGGCTTTATAATATTGTCACTTTTTGCACGACAATGCTCAACGTCTCTTTATTGCGACTTGTAGCCATCAGTCCGACAGGAGGTTTGCAGCAGTCTGTATAGACTTTGCCTGGGAACTACTTCTGAAGGGCAAACTGGCCAAGTGTTTGTGGTGCCGTTGCTCAAGTGCCTCATCGGATTTCTCCACAGTGCGAAGAACATGAAGCCGTCGAGGTGTGAGGTAAGCAAATTTGTCTGTCGTAACACCTTGAACTTCCGTTTTGCGCGAATTCACAGAGTAAATGGATTTTTTTTAAATTAGCTTTATGCGGAGGGAGACAAGGACAAAGAGCCTTACGGACCGGCTTGTCGGGAATATTTTTGGCTTGTTTGCCGGCTTTTTGATAGCCTTGATGATGAGCTGGTAAAGGATAATGCAAACGAACTGGTCAGTAGATAAATTGCCGATTTTTTCCTATCCATGATGTAAGTTTCTTTTTTTTTTGTTCTAACATCCTTGTAATCTTAGCGAGTTCAGTTGGATCTTGATGGAATGGCCCACCAACTCGCCTCGTCAATATTATCACGCGAGTTTCTGGAAACTCGGCAGAACAACGTGGAGGATGATGGCCTGTTTGGTCTTTTGAATCTCTGCTCGGCCGTCATAAAACACAATCCAGCATTCAAGTTTGGAAAAGAAGGACAAGTAAGGCTCTGAATTTATATTTTTTTTTGATTTGTACAGTGAAACCTGTGAATAGCGCACCCCATTGAAACTGAACCATGGGTTGTGCTACTTGGAGGGATATGTGCTATATGAAGGTTCAGTTTAAGTGATGACCATAATGAATCCGATATTATTATCTTGATGAAGATGCACAACTATATATGTTGCAATTTTAAATGGTTTTCAACATAAACAAAACCAAAAATACATATAGAAAACAAATGTACGCTTGTATACAACTGCATCTATGTAGATGAAACCATTTTTATTTATATTGGGTGTACATGCATGTATCTAAATGCCTTTTATAAACGGTAAACATGCATTCACTATGCTAATGTATTTTATTTGATATTTATCGCCCTCATTTTGGGATTTCCCAGGGGGTGAGATTTCATTGTTGTATGCTTTGGCATACGCTCTACGCAGGTAAAATCGTGATTTTGTCCCAAGAAACCAGTCGCGTTTCACCTTGAATACGCTATATAAAGGTAGTTTGTTCTATAAAATAGATCTCCCAGGTATTTCGCTATATAGAGTGATCTTATTTGCAGGTTTCACTGTATATTTTATTTTGGCCCAATGTCAAAACGAAATCTGATAACATTTTTCGTCTGCTTCCAAATAGGAATTTCTGGTGCATATTTTCGATTGCCTATTCGCATTGCCTAGTCCTAAGCACCGACACTTTCCATTGTGCAAGTCCCAGCTATCTCGATCTGCGGCATACGACCTTTTAGTGGAACTAAGCAAAGGCTGCTACGAAAACTACTGCATATTGCATACCAAACTTATGCAACAGCATTCGCCGAGTGAGTGTTGAAGTGCATTGAGCTTTCCTAACCCCGGTATAATTGTACCGTTCACCTATTGTACGTTCGTCTATTTGTTTTCCCATAAGATTCTCACGCACCTTACCCTTGGGACTATTGGCCTCACGAAGATGGCAGATCTGACTGCGGTTATGCTGGACTTACCAACCTGGGTGCAACGTGCTACATGGCATCCTGCATGCAGCATTTATACATGATGCCGCAAGCGAGGGCTTCCATTTTGGCAGCTAAGGTGAATTTTAAACCATACAATCACTACAATTCCATCAAATATAAAAGCTTGGTTTTGATCTTTTAAAACCATTTATATTTCAACACAGTGCAGTCTTGAGAGCAAGCATGAAACGACCCTAGTCGAACTGCAAAGAATGTTCGCTTATCTTTTGGTAAGAAACGCTTTTTTGTTCACCAAGGTGCTTTAAGAGGGTTGCATACCTGAATAAGCCTTTTTTTTTCTAAATTATTTTTTAATTTGATTTCGGAAACTGATAAGAACAATTGAAATTTGCGAGGACCTAGCATAAATATTCTATTATTTGTTTAAATTTTTTATTTATGCATATGTATATTACATTTCATGGAAATATCTCGGTAAAGTTTTCCAGACCCTCTACAATTATAAACTTTACGGACATATTTCCATGGTAATTGGAAAATACATATACACAAACAAAAAATTTAAACAAATAATAGAATATTTATGCTAGGTCCTTGTACGTTGCATTTGTTCCTTGCAGTTTAAAAAAAAATAATTTAGAAAAATAGGCTTACTCTGGTATGCAACCAACTTAACAGTCCATCGGTCTTAATTTTGGAGAACATCGTTGATAAATATGATTATGGTAAAAGAATCGTGTTCTGATCTTGCATGGTTTCTGATTTAGGAAAGCGAAAGAAAGGCTTACAATCCAAGAAGTTTCTGTAAGGTATACACAATGGATCACCAACCGCTGAATACTGGCGAGCAGAAGGACATGGCCGAATTCTTTACCGACCTTATCAGCAAACTGGAAGAAATGACACCCCAGCTGGTTAGCGTGAATTTTTTCGAAAGAGACGAAAGCTGCGATGAGTCAGATTTTAGTTCATCGAAATTCATGGCTTTTGTCTTCTATTGTCTTTTTTTTCTAGAAAGTACTAGTTAAGACATTGTTTTGTGGCGTCATTACGAATAATGTGGTTTCTTTGGTTAGTTGCACGCATTTCAAACGTGTTTCAAATGGTTGCAATAACGGCAGCACACTGATTTTTCTACTCTCTTACTTGCATGTTAAACAGGATTGCCCTCATGTGAGTCGTACCATCGAAGAATTTTATACGGTGCGCTGTCAGGTCGCTGATATGCGGAATCTTTACGTGAGTTACTTTGTTTAACTGTTGATACTTTTGTTTTGGTTCTCCAAGGTAGAACCTCGTATTGACCCGTTCCTCGCTATATACCATATTTTTTCAAGCAGGGTGGTTTAGCACTTTGTTAACTGCCTCGGCTATCCTTGAGGACCCTTTCACACAGTTGCCGCAACACGCCTTAAACAGGACTCCACGAGATAAGCACGTGGCATTATTTTAAAGAAAACCCTGTTTGAGGTGTGTCGTGGCGACAAATATCGCTCCGTGTGAAAGGGTGAACATGTGTCACAGGTAATGGCCGGATTTGTAAACCATGGAACCATTGTTTATTTAATGCAGGAATCATTAGATGAAGTTACAGTGAAGGACACCTTAGAGGGTGATAATATGTATACGTGTTCTCAGTGTGGACGAAAAGTTAGGGCTGAAAAGAGGTAATACTTGAACGCCTATCTTTAATCACGTGTAATATGCCAATGTGATTTGTTTTTAAACCAAATTATTTTATTATTGCAGGGCGTGTTTAAAGAAACTCCCTCGTATATTGTGCTTCAACACAATGCGGTACACTTTCAACATGGTAACCATGATGAAGGAGAAAGTGAACACCCATTTTTCGTTTCCGTTACGCTTAGACATGTCCAAGTACACCGAGCGTGTTTTGATGCCCGACCAGTACAAAGGCATGCATTTATCAGTTTATTATTTGGGGTTTTCATCTTTTATACGTTTTAAGTTCGAAGTTAATATTCGGGAATTGGAATGGAATTTTTTAAGCATAAACTGGGGATAGACGCTGTTTAATCTTAGGCTCTCTGCATTCTTAAGCTTTCCTTTCTTTCTACGTAGAAATAAAAGATGACGACGACGGCGAAGGTAAAGATGAATACGATCTTATCGGAATCACCGTTCATACTGGGACGGCCGACGGAGGACATTACTACAGCTTCATACGCGATCGCACTGCTACTAACAGGGACAAATGGTAAGCGAGAACTGACAGGGTAATTGTTATTGCGAGTTCAGTTCTTTTTTTATTTATTACTAAATACTGCATCGTGTTTTCTGTTTTGCAAGGTTTCTTTTCAACGATGCTGAAGTTAAGCCATTTGACCCTGCACAAATTGCTGCAGAATGTTTCGGCGGGGAGATGACGGTAATCACAACGCTTTCGATTTGATGGCTTTATCTGCACATTGTTATTTCTGTTTGAGTTTCTGCTTAACTGGCACGTAATTGTTTCTTTGCAGAGTAAGACGTATGATTCTGTTACCGACAAATTCATGGACTTCTCTTTCGAAAAGGTATTGCGGCAACTTGCGCAAATTTTTATTTTATTTTCCAAAGTTTTTTCGATACTAAACTCGTATTTGCTGTAAACAGACTCATAGCGCATACATGCTGTTCTACGAACGTGCCTCGCCGAGCTCCTACTTGCCTAACCTAGTGGGCACGAGCGCGACAAGCCCATCATCTTCTACTATGTCCAATCCGCCCCCTGCCATGCACACCGTAGAATTACCAAAAGATTTGGCCGACTGGATTTGGGAAGATAACATGCAATTTCTCCAGGATAAAAACATTTTTGAGCACACATACTTCAAGTAGCTATTCGGTTTAGCGCTTCGTGTGAATGATATTTTATTGAAAATGCTTGTATGAATTCTTGGGCATTGTTGTTTTTAGCTTTATGTGGCAAGTTTGCGGCTATGTACCTCAAACATTGATGCAGCACAAGGATGTCACTCATGTCACGCTATTGGCTGCAAAGTTGAGCACTTCGTTTGTCTTGGAAACCTTAATTCATGCTAAGGAAAAGGTTTGTATCTACTCTAGAAATTGTTTCGGCGAAAATGTAAAGAACTAAACATAATTGTGCATTTCTATATGAAATAATTTTTTTTTCGCAATTATCGAGTTATTTAAGGTTTTTTTGTTTATATTCCATAGCCTACAATGGTTCAGTGGATTGAGTTACTGACGAAGCTATTCAACTCGAGTCAAAATGCTTGCGAGGTTCGCTTTCTACTTACTTTATGCCCATCTAAATTTTTTAAAAGACTAACCTCTGATGTCTCGACTTCTTTAATTGTGTACTTAATTTTGCATCGTGGTTTTTGTTTTACTCTCTACAACCCCATTTTCATGTTCGCTTTCAGTGGTTTCTGGAGCACATGGCAGAATACGATTGGTGGCCTGTGCAAATTCTCATCCGCTGCCCAAACCAAGTTGTTCGGCAGATGTTTCAAAGACTTTGCATTCACGTCATTAATAAGTTACGACCACATTCTGTCCAAAAGTCAAATCACGGAAGTGGAGAAAGGTTAGTGGAATATTTACTTTACGGAAATTATATTTATAGTCTTATCTCGGGATCATGAACGCCAAGGTGATGGGACATTCATACATTAAACTGAGAGGTCTGTTATTAGACATTTTTTTTCGCTCCTATGCGGCTTGCCGACGCCGATAGTCGAGTGGTTGCGCGTTTGCCTCTCGATCCCAGGGTGTGGGGTTCGATCCCCGGTCGAGGTCGGTGGGAATTTTTCGAAAGGGCGAAATTCTTAAAGTGGTGGCTCTTTCGAATGAGAGTTTAAACCAAGGTTCCTTATAGATCCCCTTGCTCTCTGCACGTTAAAGACTCCCCTCGTAGGCAAAACTTTCAGGGAGGTGAAGGAGGCTCTTTCCCTGGTTTTGGTGTTTAGCCCTCGAGTGCAGAAATAAGCCAAAATAAAAAATCAACAAACACATCCTATGCCACTTTCATGACTTTTATGAAAACTAGCAGTTTTCAACTACTGAAATAACAGTTTTTCTCCCAACACTCTTCATGACTGTATTATAAAAACGATACTCTTCAGGGCCTTTGAGGAATCATTATTCCAATTTTTTTTTAGCGGTGATAGCAATGATGGGGATTCCATTCAAAGCATATGCATGACATGCGTGGCGCAGTTTATAAAGAAACTCCTGTCTCTGGTATGTCGACTTTTTTCTACGAGCTCATTTAAAGCAATCCCTTTATGTTCATATTTCTAATGGTTTAAATTGTAGATCGAACATGGTGCTAATCAACACACACGGCATCTCACCGAATATTTCTCGTTTCTTCTCGAATTTGCAAAAATGAGTAGTCGGGAGTGTCAATTCATGTTATCTATCGAATCCATTTCCACGATCATAAACTTCTATCTCGGACATAAAGCCGGAGATTACGTAAGCAACATATCTTGCCTTCCTATTGTTTTATAATTCTGGATTAAGATATTGCTAATCCATATTAAATTTTCAAATTAAAACTATGCTGAGCTGTGTGTTGTATCAAAAATAACAATTTAGGTGGATCCGGTTTCGGACGAAGAGGAAGAGGAAGTGGACGATGTTCTATCGCTGAACGAGGACAAGTATAAACCCGCGTCGCTGGAGAAAATGATCACGCTTATCGCAACGCTAGTCGAGAAATCGAGGGGTGAAGATCACCACTTGCATCTCTCGGCCAACGATTTCAGTGCCCTCACCGGTGGAAAAGTATGCAGCCGCTAAATACCGTTTTTTTTTTGCTTTTTTATGTTTGACGTATTCCCAAAATTAATTAATCATTTTTGCTTTTTAGGGCTTTCCATTTCTTTACCAACAAATCAGAGACAGCGTGAACATCCGACAGACCTGCAATCTCATTTTCAGTTTGAGCCGCTGGAACGAAACCTTGGCCATTCATGTTAGTTGGTAGCAATTTTTTTTTGGTGGGGTGGCTTTTTGTCACGTTTATTTACATTCTTTTTCTTGGTGTTGTTTAGATTGTTACCATGATGTTTCAAAGCATTAGTCAACACCCAGAGGTTCGGACACTCCTGATATTTTTCTTTTTAATATTCTTTTTATAATAGCCAATTTTAACCTTTTTTTTTTCTCCTTCTTCTGGATTTTGCAGCAAAGCCAGCCTTTCTTTAAGTTGCTTTCTGTCCTAGTAGAATTTGTGGGTGGTCCTCCTGGGATGCCCCAATTCACACGACTGATTCTGCAACACATTTGGGACGTGAGTATAAATTCCATTGTTCGGTACTAAAGCCCCGTTCTCGATGGAACTTGCAGCCATGGCAGGAGAGTCGCGGCTTTAGTGGCTTTGTAAGAACGGGGCTTTATTTATGAATGATGTCCTTTCTAAAAGTGCATCGTTTCTGAAGAGAAATGCAGAAATGGTAGCGTAATGGTGACGATTCAATTTTTTTGGCTTCAGGTAGCCGAAGCGTGTCCCCAGCAATGTCTGGAATGGCTTTCTTCTCAGGTTCCACGAAATAAACTGGCACACTCGTGGGTCCTGCAAAATATGGATTCCTGGGTGGAGCATTTCTTGATTTCTCATGCCAACCAGCGAGTGCGCAACTGTGAGTTTTTCTACTTTCTACGGCACTTATTTGCTTCACGAAACAACATATCTAAATAACAAAATCGTCCTTTTCTAACAGCGGCTGCCGTTCTATTGGTTTCTCTCATTCCGAGCAGTCACTTTAAGCAGGCGTTCCGCAATGCCAGAAACATGTTAAGCCCGCAAAAGGAAATCACGGTATCCTTTCTTTCAGATTAATACATAATCTTTCGTTCGCGGCTATCGCTTTTGCAGAATCACTTAAGTTTTTCCTTTTTTCCAGATGTCTCCTGATGCGATCATGGTGCTGCATCACATTTATGATCTGTTATTGAGGCTGCTCAAACGTGCCAAACATTATGTTGGTCAGTAAAAAAAAACTTATTTGCAACGAATCGTGCAGCACAAACATTTTTGTAACGTGTTCGTTTTTTTTTTAAATGTGTTTCAGATACCAGTGCTCACGGAACCACCAAGTTGATGTCGTATTTTGCATTGATGACATATTGCCTCGTTTCTCACACGGAAAAACTCATGGTGCGAATGCTTTTATCAAGAGGGCGTGATGTTTTTCTTTTATATGTGTAGTGATTACATGTGGCAATTTTGTCCTTCTAGTTTGGCCAGTATTTTATGGATTTGTGGCAGCTGTTTCAACCCAAATTGTCCGAGCCTCCTATTGCCGTGCACCAAAATAAGCAGGCTTTGCTCATTTTTTGGTATCAAGTTTGCGTCGACTGCCCGGAAAACGTAAAATTGATAGTTCAAAATGCTCACGTGACAAAGAACATTGCTTTTAATTACATACTGTAAGTAATATCTTGTTGTTTGAATTAGAACTTCATTCTGAAATTTTGTTTCATGGCATTTTTCACAAATCTTTCAAGTTTGCATAATAGTGCCCCAGGCATCCCACCCGTCCTATATTTACTATAAATTCCTATATTTATAATGTCGTCCTATATTGTTCTATATTTCCTTAAATTGTCCTATATTTTCATTAACTTTTGTACAGGATTGTAATAACCAGGGTGACAAACAAGTCCTGAAAGTCCTAAATTTGTCCTAAATATTCCTACAAAAGTCCTAAAATAATCCTAAATATTCCTAAAAAAAGTCCTAAATACCCTATGAATAATTGCATAATTATTGTAAAAATTGTTTCAAAAGTTGCGAATTAAAAATAAAATTCCAACGTATACATTTAAAATGTCACCTTTAAATTTTAAAGTCCTAAAATTTAATCTAAAAATGTCTTAAAAAGTCCTAAATATTGAATATGAAAAAGTGTTTGCCATCCTGTGCTATAATTCCTATATTTTTATTCCTAAAAGTGGCTGGGATACCTGTAATATGTAATGATGTAAAACCTTTAATAACTTTAAAAGGGCTGATCATGAGGATCAAGATGTGATGATCTTTAATCGCTACATGCTTCCTGCCTACTATGGCTTATTACGCTTGTGCTGCCAGCAGTCTAGGCCGTTCACTCGCCAGCTTGCGAATCATCAGAATATACAGTGGGCTTTTAAAAACATCACTCCGTATCCTGCACAATATCCGGCGGTGCGTCTGCTTTCCAATTTTTTTCTGTGGGAATAAATTGCAGACTTTCTAATCGATCATTCTTTATGTGTCGCTTGATCATTTCTTAGGCTGTGGATGAGTTGTATAAGCTGATGAGGCTTTTTGTGGCCAAGTATCCAGACAGCACGGAACAAGAACTGAAGGAAGTTGAAACGTTCAAGTGCACTACAGTCCTGCTGTATTTGTCCGTCTTGGATGGGAGGGCGTTTTGGGCTACGTTGGTAGCCGTGTGTCGTATTCTCATCGATTGTACCGACAATCGCCTTTTTCTAGTCTGTAATAATGGATTGCCAATGTTATTCGAGGTGAGGATCTTTCATTCACTCGACATTCTATCGTTCAGCCGTTTATGTCACGAAATGCAGCAAAAGTTATCATGTTTACTCGTGAAGGTATGGTTTGTGTGGTGCGGCTGGCCGTGCGACATCTTATGGAGGCGTTCTTGGTGGCACGGCTTTGCGTCTGCTGCTAACGGCTATTTTTTGCGGCTGAGGCACGTCTGCTCTAGGGACCAGTTGAAACGCAATCGCATGCAACACGCGGTATGCATTTTTTTTTTGCGCCAGGCAGACATTTTTAGATTAAAATACTTTTATTGTGAAAATGGTGATATATTTATTTTAAATATGGACGTTTAAAACGAAAAAAACAAGGTTTAGACCGCTTTATTAATGCTGCAAGAAATGGGGAAAAATCGTCTGCTACGCATGGGTTTGCTTCACAATCGGATGAGAAAAAACACCCCTGCGGCCGACTTGCAACTGCGTTCAGCCGCAGTCAAACTAGCCAAAATCGCAAGGCGCAACCATACAAACCGTACCTAAAGGGCCCCAACCGGACTTTAAAAACATTTTAGTGAGAAAAAAAGAGTTTAATTCAACATTGTGCGTAATTCTTAATTAAAATATAAGCAAAATTTGTTCTTAGGCGTTTCAGACGCTGCACGTAATGTATCATGAGGCAACCGCCTGCCACGTCATGGGTGAA
The DNA here is from genome assembly GCA_034698905.1 of Xestoiulus laeticollis. Classification (NCBI taxonomy): domain Eukaryota; kingdom Metazoa; phylum Arthropoda; class Diplopoda; order Julida; family Julidae; genus Xestoiulus; species Xestoiulus laeticollis. Next base: position 20,875 of record JAQGCC010000082.1, on the reverse strand, counting down.
TTGGTGGAGCTTTTGACAATCATTTTGGAAATTCTAAAATGTGTTCGGGTGATCCGCGAAGGAAAAGGAATTAAGCAGTTTCTTTGCACGTGGAAGGAACGGCCGGACACTATACGCAAACTTCTGACGCTACTTAATTCGTACGCACCTAACAATTTGCGCCAAGTTGCCATCGGTATGTAGTTATCGCCTTTTTTTTTTAGATATTTTGCGAACAAATCGGTAATAAGTTTTTTTTTTGTACCGGATTTGCAGAAGTGCTAAAAGAATTGGTGATGCAGTATCCGGTCGAATGTCTTCAGACGATGGTTCCTATAATGACTCACAGCCATTCGGCTTGCCAAGAAAATGCTGTTCCTGGTAAGCGAGCCGCAAGAAAATATTGCTGCGAGGAAGCGGGTTCCATGTTTTGTGCTAACAAGATTTTCAATTCGTTAGTTCCTACCGGACCATATTTCCCACGTCGGGGCCAAAAGATAACTGAATCCAAAGCGACCACTCGACCTCCGAGCCCTTTCTTGCAGATGACCCTACATCCTACCCAGCTGGAGGTCGCTAAGGTGAGAATGCGTCTCGCGAAATGATATATAATCGCGGGGAAATTTATTTCATAACCATTTTGTAACAGGGTCACGATCAGGAATATGACCAAATGATAAGCGACTACTATAATCCGTACCACGGATTGCTAGACATGATGTGTCGCGTCGCTGTCAACCACGATCTAATGTCCGATGCGCTAGTTAACCTGTCTGCTGCTGTTGGCACGGAAGGGATCCCGCTACACATTGTTTATTTTCCAAAGTTATGGATCGACGTCCATGATGTAAAGGTAATTTTTGTTCATAATAGCATTCTTCTTCAGACTTTTAACGCAAATTCGTTTATTCATCAATTGCTTTTTTCCCCTTTTTTCATTCCTTTAGCACGTCGATAAAAAGCACATGGATATGCTGTGCTCATCTTTCTTTTTTGTGGATTACGTAGATAGGATTCTCACCCTGGAACGATGCTCACTTATCAATCCTGTCATATTTCAGTTTATGTGTCTCTACATGTCTAAGGTAATAATAAAAATTCAGCTTTTTCTAAGGATTTTTATGGCCGGTTGCACCAACAGAGGTTAAGAATAACCTAGGGTTAATCTGCTGTGAAACACTAGGTTAACCCACCTTTGCATTGCACAAGCATGGGTTAGTGAAAAAATGGAAAGAAAGGTAAACCCAGCCAGTAGGCAGGGTTAACCTCAGGTTAATATTCTAGAATTAAGATGGAGGCCATTTTTTTCTGCATGGCTAAACATGGGTTCCATGACCCTTATCAAGGGTTAATTGGTGCAACACATACAGCTAACCTGGAGTTATGTTTTACCCGAGGTTCATAAACCATACTGTAGATTTTCACCTTAGTTGGTGCATCCGGCCCTTAAAGACTTGAACGAAACCTGCCACATTCAGTTGTAAAAGAAAGCGATACCAATCGATACCATGTTTATTGTTGACCCAGGTGCGATTTCCTCGCAATTTGTAAACGAAAATTGAAATTCCACCAATAATTTAATTTGTTATCCGATCATAGATTGCGGCCCATTTTTCCGGAGATCGCATGAGAAATTTAGTCGGCAACATCGTTAATTCGCTTGAAAGCTTCACGTGTTCTTTGACCGAATTGGAAAACGAAGCAGCATCCTTGAACGGAGTAAGTAGTAGTTTGTTCCCTCGGTTTTTCAAATTTGTCCATTGGCCTGATGGATACTGTGTTTTAAGCCGGCCACACACGAGGTAATTTATCGCTCGAAATAAATTGCACCAAATTTCCAGACAAATTTACATCACACACGTGAAGCAACAAATTTCGGAATTCCCTATCAATATCTTGCAATTATCCCTACATTTATTTCTTGCACCAGAAACAAATTCTAGAAATAAAATTGTGATGTGTGTCGAAATGAAAATTTCTAGACAGGCAATTGCAATTTAATTCCAGAATGGAATAATATTCTATTCAAGAAAATTTATTTCAGTTTCCCGACCAATCATGAATCAGGAAAATCTCACTTGCATGTCACTAATTGCATTTCCCATTTTCCGTAACTATCAGTGCTGTCGATATAGGGATAATTGCAAGATATTGATATGGAATTACGAAATTTTTTGCTTCACGTGTGTGGCAAAAATTTAAATTTGTTCTTCGGAATAAATTATCTGGAAATGTGTGGGAATATATTTTGGCCGATAAATTGCCTCGTTTGTGGCCGGCTTTAGACAGTGTATTTGCATTCTCAAATGATTTCCAGAAACCACACGCAGTTTAGTTTTAATATGATTGTGCCTCATTTCTTTATTCCTCTTCGGTCAACTTTTTCTAGGACCTGCTTGCCATTAAGCTTTTGTGCTTGGTGGAATGCCCGCTGCTACAAAAAACCCAACTCATTTCCATTCTCGAAAAAATCGTGCAAAGGTGCTCCGAGGCTCGAAAAGCTCCTGTCGCGACAACTTCGGTTATACCAGAGGAGAAAAATAGTGACTCGAAATCTGCTGAGCCTCAAGCTGCCGTGGCAGATTCGTCACAGCAGCCCGCTCCAGAAAGCAGTTCTGCAGCGCTCTCAGATGACAACATGCCGTCAAAAAGGCTAAAAACAGAGAAATCGGTAACTGTGACTGCACCGGAAGCCGCAGACAGCTCAGTTCCGTCTTCATCTTCGTGCCCGCAGACTGTTAAAGATAGTCCGGCAGTGACGGCAGAAATTGCTGGACGCTCCCAGTCAGTGGAACAGAACCCTGTACGGCCCGATTTAATCGACCTTTTATCCCAAACGGCCACATCCTTAATGGCCATGCTTCAGGCACCCCCATCGTCATCCTCAGACCCATCCTAATGACTATCTAACATCTTTATGGTGTCCTTAAAGCTATTGTTCTGCCAGATTGGCAGCTTTTTGTGTATTCTCGAATGCCCTATCAATGCTCTACCCGGCTTATTCTTTATTCCGTGTTGTGGAGTTAACGTTACAGAACCATCATTCTAATTAAAGATGACAATGACATTTTATCGAAAGCATTACCATCTATCTGTTTGAGATTTAAGAATCACGACCGACTATAATTGTAAAAGGTTTTGAGGCGGGTTTTTTAAGCAGTCAAGAATTCAAATGATTTAATTTTAGAACGAAACTTCGAAACCTGGGACTGCCCATTTTGTTTCTCTTTTTTTATGTTTCTGCTCCCGTCATTGAGAAAAATCAAAGAGTAAATTTGTTTTCTTCGAAGCTGGTTTGTTGTTCCTGAAAACCTCGGTTTGGTGGAAATGCTAGAGTTGAATCGACATGCAATCGGCCATATCTAAATGAGATTTAAGTGTTGAGATGTGGACGCTCCGCTGTAACTAGTATCCAGTCTGACCTTTTTATTTACTGCATTAAGGCTGAACTAAACACCCCCTTTCCTATGTGAAAATTTCTTGTCGAGCCCACCGTCTTTTCTAATTAAAATTCTGTGGGAAAAAACATTGGTAAAAATTCTGCGCTGGGCTCGTCAAGAAATTAACCCATAGGAAAGGGGGTGTTTAGTTCAGCCTTAATGGGTCTTTTCCTGTAATAGTTTCTGCCTTTGGGCCCCTTCAACCCTACCAACCAACCAACCGTGTTAGTTAAAAATTTGAGTTATTTATACAAAGCACTTTTGTGTAGTATTTATTACAGATGCCTATGGATCAACAAGTTAACTATCGCCCGTAACGAATAAATGAACGTCTTTTTCGGAGGACAGCATTTCGGCAGCAGAGCTTGTTCCGACGATGGCCGCTAGCCGATGGACGTCGTAGCGGGAAAATAAAACCGTGCAGGTCAGATTTGATTGGCTGCCGGCAGCTTGATTTTTGCCATTACTCAACTGAGAAAGGTTGCAAAGTTCACTGTAAAAGTGCGGGAAAATTGGAAGCTGGTAAAAGATGATGTGATGGATTCCCTTGATGCGATGGCGCTTGTAAAAGTGCACTCTTTCCGTGTACAACAGAAACTTCCGTTGCCTTTCGTAAAAACGACTTCTAGCCTGAGCCACTTTGCCGTCTTCCGTGTATTCGCAGATCTGCACAAAACTGAATTCTTCCTTGCGTAAGTGGTTTCGCAGGCGCACAAAGTCAAAGTAGGATGGGACAAATATGAGAGTTCTCTTCATCACCGCTTCCTTGTACTGGGGTAAAATCTTGGAGATGAAATACTGAAATCGCATTTCTGCTTCATTTTGCATCGAAGAGGCCTGAAAGGATAAATTATGTAAGTTACAATGTACATGTAATATTATAGATGCACTCGGCAGCCTAATTTGTTACTTAATATACAGGGTGATCACGAAAAAAACATCCCAAAATTATTTGCTAACAAAAAGTTTAATATTTGACTTAATCGAATGTTTTTTCGCAGTTATCAAAATGTCATTTTGACAGCAAGTCCTGCTGCAATGCGCCGCCATTTTGTTTGTGCAGTTCTAAAATGCCTTTCTCTGAGGAAGATATGCATGGAAGGAGATTCACCACTCGGTTATCGATGCGTCAATTGACCAATGGCGCAAACGACTGCAGGCGTGCGTTTCCGCCAAAGGAGAAAACTTTAAACATATTCTAAAATAGGCAACCTGTGAGTCGCTAAAATTCATTTGATTTCGTCAATTATTAAACTTTTTATTAGCAAATAATATTGTGATGTTTTTTTCGTGATCACCCTGTAGGTTAACTAATTATATCACCTGGAATCGCTGGAAGACTTGAGGCAGCTGAATGGCAACCTGTTGGATGGACCCACCAACGATGGGATGTTGCACCCGGACGATTCCCGCAAAATTGCGGCAAGATCGGCTAAATATGGCATTAAACTCCGGGCACGTGATGGACGTAAAACAGAGCGTTTGCCGGTAAAATTTTGACCATCCGTTGAGAGTCCACAGCCGTACTCTCGAAAAATCCACTCCGTGCGATTCCTTGGGTTGCAGGTGGAAGTGTGCCAGGGAGTGCAAAAGGTGCTCCCAGTTCTGCATTAGCATGACTTCGGCTTGGTCGATGATCAGAACCTCTATGGATGACAAGAAGTCGAACTCTCGGTTCTTTTCCCCATCTGCTCCGACCAGGAGTCGCAGTCCAAGGGGCGATGCCAAGATGATGTCTGCAGAGTAGAAATCCGCATAAAGCCGAAGCGATTTTTTGGTGATCGATACGCCGATGCGAAAACTGTCGTCCGTGTTGCCAGCAAAAGTCTCCTCGTGATCTGGCGGTTTTGGATTGAAGCGGAAGTTGGTCTTGCGCGAATCCGGATCGCTGAATTCGGTAATGAAGCGCTTCTTGTTGATGACGTTTGCCTTCTCGTCGAACAACAGGATCGAGATTAAAAGCTGGACAATGCGAAGGACGGATTCCTTAAACGGCACCAATATCAACACTTTTGGTCGAGTAAGGCCTTGGTCGCGGAATTCTTCAGGGACGTCGTCGTGCTTTGAAAGCTTTGTATTGTGGTGTACGACTTTGTTGCGAGTTTTCAAGATGTGGTTCAGCGCGTGGAGGCAGTATAGTTGGCGGATTTCTTCTGCGTTTGCACTTTTCCGGCCGCAGAACAAAAGATCTTTGTAGTTGGAGATTATGGCGTACATGTCGTTCTGGAAATCAGTGAAAGGACCCTCATCCTTTTTCGCTTCATGATCGGCATTGCCCTTTTTCCACCCCATGTGGAGTTGAGGCTTTATCCATAGCTTCGTTAGATGTAATTCTCTTTTGACGGACAGCGTTCCATCTGACAGCGCCTTCAGATAAGTGTGCGAAACATTACCAACGGTCGATAATTTCACTACCGCAGTTGCCCAGTTTTCTTTCTCCTCTATGGATGCTACCAACAAGTCCGGCAACAATTTTTCAAAGTGCTGTTGGAACGGATCAAGTTGGTCATTGTTTTCTTCCTGCAATGAATTTTAAAGGAAGCCCATTATAAAAGGAAGCCATCTACATAAGGGCTGAACTAAACACCCCCTTTCCTATGGGGAAATTTCTTGACGAGCCCATCGTATTTCTAATTAAAATTCTGTGGGCAAAAAAATTGGTTAAAATTTTGTGTTCATAGATCTATGAAAACCGAATTTTTAATAATTTTTCCCCCAGAATTTTAATTAGAAAACACGCTGGGCTGGTCAAGAAATTTACCAATAGGATACCAATATAACTCTGATAGTAACCTCTTGCTCCTGATCTTCATTTTCGGAAAATTCTTCATCAGCGTGATCTTCTTTATCAACGAATTCATCTGGTTCACCTTTTTCCTCACTGAGCACATGTTCATTCTTGCCATGCTCATCCTCGTTGTCACTGTCAGGCATCGATTCCTCATCATCTTCAGACAAACTGCAATCATCCTCTGAATCTGAGAATCCCGCGTGAATACTCTCGTTGTTCACACTCGAAAATGTGGACAAAAGTTGATTTATTGGATTTATTTCAAGCTCGTCTTCAGACGACAGTGGTTCATCGTCAGAAACCACAACCTGCTTTTTGGACCTAGGCTCGTCATAGATTTTCTTGTATTTCGTTGACTCAGAATGCGAACTTTCAGACGGATGTTGCTCACCATATTCCCTGATGTGACCTTTTTGCTTTTTCGTCAAATTTTTGACGAATTTGGATTGTTTCTTGCGCTTGAAACCTCGATTACTTTTACCACCGCGTCCTCTAGCCATCTTGCAGCACGTCTTCTTTCAGCGCGCTGAGCACGTGGCCGTACAGTGCTGTCAGATAACATAGCTACGAAGTACTACTTTTTTTACTCTTTATCCCTATCTACATGCATATGTACATCCACCAGTATACTGACTGGATCATCCTGTTGTCAATTTTTGTATATATACAAATCAATGAAAGTCAATAGAATGATATAGAAACCAATAAGTTTTTTTATTGTTTTCTATGGAATTTTAGATCCGTTTGGAATCTTCATTGCGCGCATGTTATGGTCACTGGTGTCAGATTACCGCGATTGCACGATAGAAACTTATAATAGGGACCGTCCATAACTGACGTCAACAAAAATTTAAAAATTCGTCGTTGGAGTTTTTTATTCAACAATTAAGTTTAATAAATTTGTCATAAGCACGTAAATATTGTGTTTGTGCGGATCCTGGATACCACCATTTTCACTAACCCCCTTTCCCCCCTCCTCAGCTGTCATTAATGGACGGCCCTTTACGAAAGATCACTTCCGGCTTCCAAAGCCTTCCATTTCGTCTTTTGCACATGCGCATTAAAAACCACTTCGAAAGTGATAGTGAAAAGTCGCCGTTTTCCATGGTACTTTTATTAAGTTTTTACGGAAAACTTCAGAAGTTTTAATTTACGGTGTTTGGAGGATAGGGGATCGAGTTCTGAATTTATTGTGCTCTGAATCGCAAGTGTTGGGATATATTGATGGAGACTAGGGAATTTCAGCTCACATCCGGTTGTTTTAGTTTCTTCCGCCCCCCGTCGGATTAATTAAAATGGCGGTGCAATGTGAGGGCGGTGGAAAAGACGAAGTTAAAACTCAATTCGGAATCCGCGAAGGAACTTACAAAGTGATGACTTTTTCTGAATATCGACCGAATAGAAGCGGTTGCATTACACAGTGCAATAACCCGGTGAAAGTGTCTTTCGTCACGCTGCCCGACTCATCTGGCAACGGAGACCGCATTTGTTTCAACGTTGGAAAAGAATTATATTTTTACATGTATAAGGGACTGAGGAAGGTAGATGTATGAGCTTATTGTTTCTTATAAGAAAACATTTGTTGGTAGCTTTAATCTTAGTAGGGCAACGTTCTCGTTACAACATCGGCCCTAAAACACGTAGCCATACTAAAAATACCATTCGACTCAAGATGGCGCCACTGATGGAGTTCCACGCGAAGCACATACAAAATAACAATTTAGGTATTTTAATACAGGGAAATCTCTCTACAACGGACAGTCACGGGACCAACAAAATTGTCCGGTGCAGAGGGGTATCCTTTGAGGAGGGTAAAAATTAAAAAGAAAAACCTTATTATGCACACTATAGGAGTGCTCACGTTACTAATCTTAGCGCTTTTTATCCACATTTGGCTAAGTTGGTGGATACTGAGGCTGAGAGGAGTCAATTTTATGTTTGACCGACACAACATTAAAGCAAATAGATGAAGCACCATTACAACATAATCAATGTTGTAAAATACTATCACAAGCTCAGACTGTCCACTCAAGCCTCATTCAATTAATCAAAAAATTATCTTATCATGAATAAGTTTCATAACGTGAGCACCCCATTTTGTATACATACAGGTACATGTATTCAAAACGGCTAATTTGCTTTTTTGTTCAATACAATAGGCCCCTATAGGTAACCGTAATGAACAATGATAGAATAATTTGGTATGGTACACATAATAGTAATTATTATGGAATTTTAAGTTAAATCTCGTGAGAAAATCTGAAACTGCTTATTGTGAAAAGCACCTTCAGAGGTACATTTATCTCTTGGTGACAAAAAATTGGTTCGTTAGGGGGGTGTCCGTTGTGAAGGGGGTTTAAATACATTGTTTTCCTATACTTCAGGGAAGGGGAATCGCAAAATTATCGGTAAGGAGAGGTGTCCGCCATAGAGTGGTGTCCTTAAAGAGGGATTTCACTGTAATATGTTAGGTAAATCCGCCATGGTATTATAATTATGTTTCAGAAAATTTAATTTGTTACTCATGATTAAATGCGAAGTTTTTGAGTAGGGAACTTGGTTAACTAACAGTAGTATACTGTGGTAGGTGACTAAATAAGAAGAGAAGACCAGTTTGCCCTAGGGCTCTTTTGATAATGAGTGGACTGCCCTTTTATACCAATTCGATTTCTTGAAACTGAAAGGAGAAGTCAGTCGTGGGTTGACGTCATTTTTATCAGGTCTTTACTGAAGTGGAGCATCTTGTCTAATATTTTTCACGAGAAATTTGTTATCGCGATAACATTTCATTGTTTGCAGTATGATCTCTGTTCGAAATAGGACGCACCTTGTTGATAATAATTAGGAAGAATGCTTAGCTAGATGCTAGCTGTTAGAGGGAAAATAAAAATATCCTTATTACCGATTGACTTTAGTCTCTCCCCAAGAACTTTGTAAAGTGTGCCCGACTCGTTCTCGAGTAAAAAATGCATACGTTTCCTCATCAAATGTCAGTTTTTCCTCAATAATTGCTTATTGTATTTAAGAGCATTTAAGTTTTTGTTTAACAGGGAAAAAGGGTTTGTTTAGCAAAAAGATTAGTATTCCCTAGAATTTGTTTCCTATTTTTGTTAATAATTGTACTACATATAATGCTAATATATGGGTTGCACCTTTAGAGTTCTGGTAGCTAAAATGGTGAAATGTAGCTGTGACATAACACTTTCAAGGAAATACTGGTTGCATTGTTAATAACAGGAAATAAATTGATATCAGTTCAGATTAAAATATAAATAACTTTAAATGCTTGGGAAGCCGGAGCACCATTTTCACCCACTGCCGTATTTTACAACTTAGTCAATTATATCGATCTCTAGGTCTCTGTTGGCATCCTGTTAAAGTCGGATGTAGTTTGAGCAAATGCTCATTCTATTGAGCATTGGGACTTGAATGCACTATAGGGCTAGTGCTACCTAGAAAATTAAGTGATTTTAAAAATGGAAAAGACAAAATTTTACTATTTAAGATATCTTTGTGTGAGGTTATATGCAAAATGTGGACAGTCATATTTAAAAGTAAAACGTGATTCGTGCATTTCGATGCAATAACTGAAGTGGACGTATGCATTTTACAGTCTGCGGTTCTGAATTGTTCATCAAGGTAGAGTAGGCTATTCGGATTGCAATTTTAATAATGTAAATGCATATAAAATCTTGCTTTGCGCATGTCCATTAGTACTTTGGTAGTGCATTAAAATAAGCACCAGTGGAAGGCCTCTAGCTATTAATGCTCAATTGTGGAAGCAGCCATCCTGACTGGTTTTTGGTGGTTTATCCAGTTGGCCTAATTGCACAATGCAAATGTGACCTGTTCTCCTATCTCTGTGTGGGTGGGACTTGATCGAGCTCTAGACGCCTGTACATGGGAATATGTGTTATGATGAATGGCTACTCGTAATTGTATTCAATGAACTGATTTCCTGCCATAACACAACATTCACTTAGTATAATTCTACGACAGCCGTAATGAGAAACCAGTTCATATTTAATGTATGGAATGCCTTGTGTCTGCTAATTATAGAAATCATTCCAGATGATTCCTATGCCCAGATCTTCATAGCCGCACAACCAAAATGCGCATGCACTCCCGTCCCCTGATTGGATCACAGAGGTCCCCTGATTGAATCCAACCAATCAGGGGACGGTTGTGCGTTGCACATTTCAGAACAGTATAAGGGGTAAATCAGTAGGGGCAGCTCCTTTTTTTTGGGTGCCCGAACGCCACCTCGCGGCTGGTCGGACAACTCAACATGTGATCACTGGGAACCCGAACAAAACTATGTGCCACTCTACATTTAGACGCACACACGTGCAGAGTTTGTCGACCAGCTGCGAGTGCACCGGGAACCCAAACAAAACGATGTGCCACTCTGCATTTAGACGCTCACATGAGCAGAGCTGGTCTACCAGCCGCGAGGTGGCGCGCTCGGGAACCCAAACAAAACGATGTGCCACACTACATTTAGTCGTTCGCATCTTGTGGTGTCCGACCAGCCGCAAGGTGGCATTGCCAGCACGTTGCGCATGCATACTTCAAAGGTGCCGACAAGAGGTGCCCCTACTGTGATTTCAGATTGTACGAAGTGAAGATCTGGGCACTACCGTTACCATGTGCTGTATTCCCTCTATGACTTCCGAGATGCCTGTCGCATCAACTTGCGAAAATTCGGTTTTTCATGATCAATTCTGTGTTGCTATTGGTGCATGATTCTACTTGTATTCAAATTGATTTCTAATAAATAAAACCAAGTTATAGTTTCGGATCAGTTTAATCTGATTGTGAAAGGCTGAAAAAATTGGCTCTTGAATTGCAATGCAGGTGTAAGGGTAAAAACAGTGCTATCAGCGATTAAAGAATTGCTTCATTCTAGAATGATTCCTAAAGATATTCCTGCGATTCGCGATGCATCCGCACATAATCCACATGGCATACTACATGCTGACTGCAGGGTAAGGAATTGAATTGAATAGAACATCCCTTGATTCTAGCATGAATCCAGGACACAAACGAGTTTCTGTTCTGGAATCATTCTTGATTTTCATGAGTTATGAATGGTGTCGAAGACAAGATGTTCGATTGCATTCATTCCAGCATCATTCCAGATTCATTTTAGAATAAAGCGATTCTTTAATCACTGATAGCACTATAGCACTATGTTTTTACCCTAACGCAGCATGATGTCAGCTTATGAAACTATCCGTTCCAATTTTATTTAATAAATTAGCAGGATCTAATGAAGTTTTCGTTTGTGTTTTCGCTAACAAGGCTGCCGATTTGACTAAACCGATCGACAGGCGTGTCTACAAAGGAACGTATCCTACATGCCACGACTTCAACGCACTCACCGTGTCCAACAAGAGCGTTTCGCTGCTCGTTGGCTTTTCTGCAGGACAAATCCAGCTGATTGATCCGATCAAAAAGGAACTCAGCAAATTGTATAACGAGGAGGTTATTATGCATATTTATTGCCTATGCTCTGCGTGCTTTTTTACCGTAGCTTTGCATTTCTAACAAAGACTCGTGGTTGCGCTTCTTGTTTTTTACAGAGGCTAATTGACAAAAGCAAGGTAACATGTCTTAAATGGTTACCTGGCTCACCAAATCACTTTCTGGTTGCTCACGGCAGTGGTCAGATGTATGTATACAATGAAGAGTTGCCCTGTGGTGCCACCCCACCGCACTACCAACTGTTCAAGCAAGGTGAAGGATTCGCAGTGTTCACATGCAAAACCAAGAGCACTAGGAATCCTCTTTATAGGTAAGAACGAGTGGATGGATTAAGGCTGAACTAAACACCCACTTTCCTATGGGTAAATTTCTTGAAGAGCCCAGCGCATTTTCTAATTAAAATTCTGGGGAAAAAAAAATTGCTAAAAAAACTGTGTTCATAGATCTAGGGCATAGAGACCATGTTTTTTAATGAAAATGGCCCTTAGATTTTAAATTTTACGTGTATCTCACGTTTCTAAGTCTTTGATGCCACCTGGTGTCAGCTACAGGCGTTTTTCGGAATTTAAATTCTTAAGAGATCAGCAAATTAATTCTACCAGTTAAGGTGTTTATTTTAATTTTAAAGCATGAACAATTTATGCAGCTAGGGCACAGATGGAGTTTTATTAACGTCTCTTTAATATTAAGCAAGTAATCAATACATTTTCGAAACGCGACGATAAATTGCAGGTAGCTGACACCAGGTGGCAGCAAGACCGTACAAAACACCCGCTAAATTTTAAACAAAAATCTTATTTATTAATTTTAAAACTAACCAGACATTTTCATAAAAAAACGTGGTCTCTATGCACTAGATCTATGAAAACAGAATATTTATCAATTTTATTTCCCTGGAATTTTAATTAGAAAAGATGCTGGGCTCGTCAAGAAATTTCTGTTTAGTTCGGCAATCAACCCGAAATACTTTTCTCGAATTTCTACAATTGTTTTTTTTTAGGTGGGTCATTGGTGAAGGGGCCCTAAACGAATTCGCCTTTTCGCCGTGCTGTAAATATTTGGCGACGGTCAGTCAGGATGGCTTTTTGAGGGTGTTCAACTACGATACGATGGACCTTTTGGGGGTGGCACGGAGCTACTTTGGTGGGCTTTTGTGCGTGTGCTGGAGCCCCGACGGTAAATATGTGGTTACAGGCGGTGAGGACGATTTGGTAACTGTATGGTCGTTCAACGAGCGCAGGGTTGTGGCAAGGGGTCACGGACACAAGTCATGGGTGAGCGTGGTGGCCTTTGACTCCTTCACCACCTACTATAGCGATAACGACTCCAGGTTCGACTTCAGCGGCAGCGACGAAGAGTTTACTAACGTGCCGAACTGTCATATGTCGGCCAGCAGCGCCGACTGTTGCTCAAACATGGGCAATTCGTGTGCAAAATCAAACAGCGTGCCCAATTGCCATTCTCCAGCGCCCCCCGTGTCAAGTTCTGCAACAAGGGCTTTGGGAAGCATCGCCTGCTATCGCTTCGGCTCCCTAGGGCAGGACACGCAGCTGTGTCTGTGGGATTTGACGGAGGACATTTTTAAGCAGCCGCTGGGGCGTTCCAGAACGAGCATCCTGCTAGGGAATCCAGCGCCATCAGCGGGAAGCAATTCAAAGTGCTGCAACAGCACGGGAAACCATTCGCCGGGCGAGTTCCGGAACGCATTCACCTCCCATTCGCTACCAAACTGCGTGGGGAAGGAATCGCCGGCGGGAGACGGGATCGCGGTGACGGCAAAAGATGGCATTGCCAACGTGACTTCGAAATTCGCGACACTGTCGCTGTCCGACAGGAAGGAGAAATCGACGGCGCAAGCCCAGACGACGGGAACGGAGAAAGAGCACAAACGGAACTTCAGTTTGGGATCGCGGAACTCTGACAAAAATTCGGTCATCAAATCAAACCACACGAAAAGCGCGGGCCCCACGCTGCTGCAGGACGATCTATTGAAACTTATCGGCACGCCCAGCTGCCCGCGGCTGGAAGAAGTGCCCTCGCTGGAACCCTTGGTGTGCAAGAAGATAGCACACGAGAGACTGACTGCGCTGGTGTTCCGTGAGGAATGCATCGTCACGGCATGCCAGGAGGGATTCGTGTGCACGTGGGCGAGGCCCGGGAAAGTGGTGAGCAACAAGGAGTGCACGGAGGAACTCGAGAAAATTCCTAACGTGACGTAACGAAGCCAAACCGGTTCGACGCGGGTCAATAGTTGAGCGGGACACGCGTTCCGAACCCGCTGGGGGGGGGTATGGGTGTTTGGTGGCAATGTCAATCTCAGGCCGATTGAGTCTTTTGATACGGTAAGATTGTCAATGCGGGGTCTTGTTGCCATGTGAGAGCATTTCTTGTAGATAAAAATCCGTACCTCCATCTTAATGGCTCGTCAAGTCTTTTTTGTATTTTAGGGTCTCGCGTTTAATTTCTCGATAGCGGTACTAGATTTTTATCGCGTTAAGGTCGCCCTAACTATCTTCAAAAAAGTCTTAATAGATTTGAACTGGTCCTTTTGGTTTTGTGGATGGTGACGCTGAGGTAGTCATGTTTGTAGTGACACATTCATTTTTTTTGAAAGTGTATCGGTTTTTACAACGTAAGTTTTAACTAGTCTATATTTTATTTATTCATTTGTCAATTTATTCATAAACGTCAAATAAACTAGTTTTCACATCAATGGCTACCTCACCAGTCACGTTTTGCTAGTAAAGCAGTACAGCTCTTTGCTTCCCACAATTATTTTATACTACTGAAAAAATTGTTTAAATTTCAATTTGATTCTGCAATCTTTCGGAATACTACTTATTTCAATTTAAGAGTATCGGACAAAACTGGGTAGAAATATCACAAAAATCAAAAATAATGTATGTTTATGGAAATTATTGTCAAATTGGTGACACTTGGTCCATTTATGAGTTCTATCTCGTCTTAATATTCGGACAACTTTTATGGAATCGCACGAGTTCTGTTTTACGTTTAAAGTGAAATTATCCTCCACATGACCAAACTAGAACCTGCCTGCCCTGTCTACGTATCCAAGAATAATTATGGATACATTTTAAAATATCGTAACCAGAAAAACAGCATTTGCTCATCTATGATATTTATTGATTCTATGAAAAGTTTGCCCCATTTATCTGGAATTATTACATGCCTATTTTTTGTACTCAAAAGACATTTTAAAACTGACCGAGTAATCACATTTTAGCTTCCACAAACTTGTTTGATCACAAATTTTTCTAAAAACTGGTTTTCCAATGAATAAAGAAACTACTCTTTGTTAATCCACAGGTAAGTTACCAAATTCGTTACTAGTTTTCCAAATGCAAAATTTTATTTACAAAAACATCAGTAACTCTTACATGAGAAATGAAGTAAAATGGAAATTAACACCGTGAATGATGAACAATAATTAAGTTTAGGAATGAGGGCTTTTTGACAACTTAATCTACTTCCTCCATACGTGAAGCATCATCGGCATCACCTTCCAAGGGTGGCATCTCATCGACCACAGCTGCAGCAGGGGCAGTATCTCCACTGGAAGGAACTGGTTCAGGCTCATCTTCATCAATGCCCAAACCCAACTTGATCATGCGGTAGATCCTGCTGGAGTGGGTCTGGGGATCTTCCAGAGAGAATCCAGATGACAGAAGAGACGTCTCGTAAAGCAGCATAACAAGGTCCTTCACGCTCTTGTCGTTTTTGTCAGTTTCGGCCTTGGCTCCCAATGCAATGACGATGGCATGGTCTGGGTTGATTTCCAGGTGTTTTTTGGCTGCCATGTAGCCCATGGTGCTGGAATCTCTGAGAGCCTGTGCCTTCATGATACGCTCCATGTTAGCAGACCAACCGTACTGACTAGTAACGATGCAGCATGGAGATGTGACCAATCGATTGGAAACAGTGACCTGGTAAGTAAACATTTATTAGTACTTTTGTCGTGGATGCTAAAGGTTTTGAAAAACAAATTGCAGTTTTAAGTCTTTACCTTTTCGACTTTTTTGTCCAAGATGTCCTTCATGACCTTGCACAACGGTTCGAACTTTTTCTTGTCCTCCTCCTGCTTTTGCTTTTCCTCCTCGTCCTCCGGCAGTTCAAGCCCTTCCTTGGTAACGGAAACCAAGTTCTTGCCATCGTAGTCCTTCAGCTGTTGGACGCAGTACTCGTCGATGGGTTCCACCATGTAGACGACCTCGAAACCACGCTTCTTGACGCGTTCCACAAACGAAGAGTTTGCCACCTGATCTTTGGATTCGCCGGTCACATAGTAGATGTGCTTCTGGTTCTCCTTCATGCGAGAAACGTACTCCTTGAGGGAAGTGAGCTCATCTCCGGAAGCGGACGAGTGGTAACGCAGATATTCGGCAAGTTTCTTGCGGTTTTGGTAATCCTCGTGGATGCCCAACTGTGGAAAAAAGAACGGATTAGCACAAACTCAAAAGATTTTTTTCCTACCCTGACACTTGGCTTTCTACTCACTTTGAGATTCTTTGAGAACTGCTCATAGAACTTTTTGTAGTTCTCCTTGTCTTCCGCAATCTCGTCAAACAATTCCACGCACTTCTTCACCAAATTCTTGCGGATCACCTTCAGGATCTTGCTCTGCTGCAGCATCTCACGAGAAATGTTCAGCGGCAAGTCTTCGGAATCGACGACACCCTTGACAAAGTCTGAAATCGTAAACATCTGTTAGAACCAGTCTTCGAAAGGGAGAAAGCCCCAATTCCCAAGGAAAAATGTGCTGCTTACTAAGGTACTCTGGAATGAGTTCCTCGCAGTTGTCCATGATGAACACCCTCCTGACGTACAGCTTAATGTTGTTCTTTCGCTTGCGGTTCTCAAACAAGTCGAACGGCGCTCTCTTCGGCACAAACAGCAAGGCTCGGAACTCTAGCTGACCCTCGACGGAGAAATGCTTCACGGCCAAGTGGTCTTCCCAATCGTTGGTGAGAGATTTGTAGAACTCTCCGTATTCCTCCTGCTTGATGTCATCTGGGTTCCTCGTCCAGATCGGCTTGGTTTTGTTCAGCTCCTCGTCCTCCGTGTACTTTTCCTGCAATGGGTTAACAATGAATTTTATAGCTTCGTATTTTTATTGCAGGTATCCCAGCCACTTTTAGATAAAAATAGATCATTTTCTTCGAAAATATATGAAATGTAAGCACTGGATAGCAATCGCTTTTTTATATTTAATACCTATGACTTAAAATTTTATAACTAAGCTTATACCAAAGAATTTTATTTTTAATTCGCAATTAGGACTAAATTTAGTGTTTTTAGTGCATCAGATTCGTAATTTGTAAAAAAAAAAATGGAGGGTCCCCCATTTAATCTTTTCAAATACAATTTTTACAATAAATACACAATTATTGAGTGTATTTAGGACTTTTTTTAGGAATATTTAGGACTATTAGTCACCCTGGTTATTGCAATCCTGTACAAAAGTTTATGGAAACATAGGACGGCTGGGATGCCTGTAAATTAATATTGTACGCAACCATCCTGCATAACTCTGCAAGCGGACATTAAGAAAGAGGCCCCACAAAGCCACAAGACGGCTGCAAATTTAATTTACTTCCATTTCTGAAACCTATGCCAGCATTATCGGTGTCGCTTTTCGCCATTGCTGGCAAAAAAGTTGACCGATTTTGGCAAGGCGCTTTTGTAAATGGAAGGTTCAGTTTCATCAAAAATAAATAAGGCCATACCTTCACGGTTTTCTTTTTCTTCTTATCCTTCTCTTCCTCATCCTCCTCTCCTACATCCTCGATCTTTGGTTTCTCCTCGTCCTTTTCTTCCTCCTCACCCTCCTTCACTTCCTTTTTCTCCTCTGCTTCCTCTTCCTCCTCGTCATCGCTCACTTCCTTGTCCCTCTCCTTTTCCACCAACAGCCTGATGGGGTAGCCGATAAACTGACTGTGCTTTTTGACAACTTCCTTCACCTTTTTCTCTTCCAGATACTCTGCCTGATCTTCCTTCAGGAACAGGGTGATCTTGGTTCCACGACCCAAGGGCTCGCCAGGATCGACCCTGACGGTGAAGGAGCCACCGGCAGAAGACTCCCAGATGTATTGCTCGTCATCGTTGTGCTTGGAGTGGACCTCGACTCGGTCAGCCACCAAGTAAGCGGAGTAGAAACCAACACCAAACTGCCCGATCATGGAGATGTCGGCACCGGCCTGGAGAGCCTCCATGAAAGCCTTGGTTCCGGACTTCGCGATCGTACCCAGGTTGTTGACGAGATCAGCCTTGGTCATACCAATGCCGGTATCGATGATGGTCAAGGTACGCTCGTTTTTGTTCGGAATGATCTTGATGAAGAGATCCTTGCAGTTCTCCAATTTTGATGCATCAGTCAAGCTTTCGTAGCGGATTTTATCCAAGGCCTGTTAGCAAATAATTCCAAAGAAAACCAGTTAAAAGGATGTTCGCATGGTTGGGGGGTGGAGACGGATAATTGTGAATAGACTTACGTCTGAGGAATTTGAAATCAATTCACGAAGAAATATTTCTTTGTTGGAGTAAAAGGTGTTGATGATCAAGCTCATCAACTGGGCGATTTCTGCCTGAAAGGCGAAGGTCTCAACCTCCTCACCAACGGTCTCCATTGGTTGGACTTCTTCGGGCATCTAAAACACAAAAGTTAGATTTAAAAATATTGCCGTTTGTAGTCAACAATGTTTTAAGAGGGTTTTTATTTAATTTTGGAAATTTGTAGGAACAGATGGAATGTACATAGACCTAGCATAAATATCCTATTATTTGTTTATGTACATGTGTACTCAATTTAATGGAAATAAGTCTGTAAAGTTTACCACTAAAATTATAAAGTTTACAGACATATTTCCATGAAATTAAATGTGCATATACATAAACAAAATAATTAAACAATTAATAGAATTTTATGCTAGGCCCTAGTACATTTCATTTGTTCCCAACGGTTTTAAAAATCAAATTAAAAAATAATTCAGAAAATAAGGTTTATTCTGATATTCTGAAATGAAAAAGGTGTTGTCCCCACGTGGTGGACATCTAGAAGATTCTAAGCAAACAAAATGGCCGCTTTGTTTGTGCCGACCGGCGTTTCGAAATTTTTACTAGATTTAAATCAAGATCGAATTTAATGTTTTGAGAAATAATTGGATGAATTAATAAATTTTACAAGAACATGGAGGACAAAGGTAAATAATTTAGAATAACAATTTTTGAAACATTCATGGTAATTACAAGAGCGAAATTTGGCGCGAAAACGAGAATAAAATAAAACCTGGTTTTTTGTAGTAGTTATTAGAAAATAATTAAATATCAAATTAATGTAATCACCTTTAGTTGATTTTCCAATCAAGAACAAAGAAAAAATTCGATACGAATTTGAAGCGCAGTTTATGTGGAGCTTGGTTGGCTCACAGTAAAAGTACTGAAGAAAACGCACCCCTCAGTTAGCTTTTATAGGTATGGGCTGTCTATAGCTAAGACCAGAACCTTCCAGAATGTTCTAGAAGGGTGTGGAACATTCGGAGGCGTGTTTCTTTATTTCCGCTTCCGAGGGCTATTTGAAAAATTTGGCTACTTTTGACGTCAGGCTGGAGGATGGAACGGGGGCGTCGGCTCTACAGGGTGTATTTACAGGTTTGGACCTATAAAATAACGGTAAGAGAGTAGTAGGACCACAAGGACGGTTAACGATGCACCCTGTATTTTCAAAAATCTAGGTCGGTTTATTTTAAGACCTTTTCGAGAATTTCATCATCTGCTAACTTTTGTGCTAATCAGGATTCTGGAAACTTGTGGAAAGATCGATTTTATTTTTATGTGACTTCGGCACTTTGCATTATGTACATTGCGTAATGTACATTATGTACAGTGTGGCCATAGATTAGTAACTTACAGTTTATTAATATTTTTATTAATATTTTATAATTATTAATATTAGTAAGTTATTAATCTATGGTGTGGCTATAAAATCAACAATGATTATGCATATTCCATTTCATGGATTATACAGTATGTCTGTAAAGTACAATTTTAGAGGGTCTGGTAAACTTTACGGACATACATTATTTCATTGAAATGGAATATACATTTTCATAAACAAAAAATAGAATATTTATATGCTACTGTACGTAGATCCTCGTATACATTCCATTTGTTCCCAACAGTTTGCAGAATTAAATTAAAAAAATAATTTAGAAAAAGGCTTATTCTGGTGTGGGGGGGCCTACTTATAATTTATAAGTGCATATCAATTTATACAATAACTATGTATGATAAACCTAGGACGAACTTCTCTTGAAAAGATACAATTTAATACATGTACATGTGTAGAACTGTAGATGAACTCCTACTATACGCGTAATTATTCTAGATTTCTAGTCTCGCCGGTGCCCTTTGTCTGGGGTCACAGGGGTGACTGTTTATTATTTTTTAGCGCAATTGTTAGGGACATTCAAAAAGCACCCACTACACTCGTCCTTCAGCAGCACTGCAGCAGTATTACTGTATTACTAGTATATCGGATCGGCTAAATTTGGACGCGAATTGATCAATGATGAGTATGATATCGTATTCTTATAAATGTAATCTTGCACGAAATTATTAAGCTAAGAAATATTTGTTCATAATGTTTTCTATAACTAATTTTGGAGAGATTTTGAATCGTATTGATAGCAGATATGGCATCTTGGAGTGTCACAAAGCAACGTTCATTGTTTGTTTGTACTACCGGCTTGGTGTTTTGTCTTGCTATCATGCAAGATGCTAGTTTAAACTATTATTTACACGAAATTGTGTTCTATAGTGCAATTTTAAGTTAATTAATCACTGGAGGTAAATTGTATTCATTCAAAATTATTGTCAATATAGCAACTTAGCATTAAGGTGAAGGTGAGCACAGTATTCCTGGCTTCCTGCGTTTATTATTCAGCACATGATACAGTGTGTAGTGGGTCCAAACTACCATTATTAGTAGAACGTTTGATAATGTGATACTTGTCAGCCTATGACAGATAAGACCTAGTGCTACTTGCAGGACCATTACATCAAACTTAATTTGAACGTCGACATAAAGCATCTCACAATGATCACATTGACACTTCTGTGATCAAATTGCAATTTTTTTACATTATTCATATACACTCAACCT
>JAQGCC010000081.1:0-63795 GCA_034698905.1 Xestoiulus laeticollis | reverse complement strand
TTCCCCCCTTCTCTTTTTCTTGAAAAAAAAAACGACCATTTGACGACCAGCTACTAAGATGAATAAATGATGAAAACGTCTTTAACACGTAATGGACATCGAGTTGGGATTTGCGATTCGTCTGGACGAAACACTTGACCAAATATCACCAATGCTGAGACAAAAAAACTTAGTACAGGTCCTGCAAACTTCCCATTCGTCCCTTTCTATAGAAAAGCCATAGTTTACATTTCTGGTCACGAATTCCATCTGGGGCGTAGATGAAATAAAAATCCATACGATTGGATAAAACGCGTGACCATGCCAATTTAAGAGGATTTTAACCAACTTTTATTTCGTTTACAGACATGCTAAATAGCGTGACCGGAGCCAAGGAAATTTCATCTAGAGCATAAAGATGTAAACCTACATTCCCATCGCATGTACAAACATATTTGTAGTTATTATTTTCGATGAATAATTTCCATCATAACTTTACACCCAAAAAATCCGTCACACAAATCACCCAACTTATTTCTCCTTTCATTTAGCGTCGCTTATCCGCTCATATAAATCCTTTTTGATGACCGCATGTAGTCCAGCTGGCACTAGCATAAAACTCCTTTTTCTCCCAACTTTGTAGCTTTGAATAATATACAGTTTTACTCCATTTCGAACGAGGGGGCTCCAATAATGCTCCAATTAACGTGCACTGCAGAGGCCACGCCCACCGTGTCACGTGTCGTGTGGCTCACATATTCCATTGCGCTGGCACGTTTTCGGCTGAAACTCGGTATAGGCATCCACGTACTCAAGTTTTCGGCGTAAATTTCACATAGTGGTATCAAAAATCACACCCAACACCAACTCAAGTGGTGAATTTGGGATCGATCACTTTTAATATCCTCTCTCCTACTCGATTTTCCACATTTTCCAAATCGGTTTTTTTTTTCTGCTGTTATTTTCTGCATTTCGTAATCAATCTTCTCCTCAGCAACGCATATATCCAGGATGCAATGTTTGTTTACGACCCGATTCAGTATTATTCCCTACGATACGACAACGGTCGAGGATAAAAATCGATCACGTATACGAGCCGAACACATTTCACATTTTCAAAAAAAAAAAAAATCATATAACCGAAGCACAAAACCAGAGAGTGTATACAGCACTGTTTTTAATAAATACATGTTAAAATAATCCAAATCCATCGCAGTAATCCCGACTCTTCGTTTCTGACCTGTGAAAACAAACCCATCGAGTATAGCCTACCTACCACATGGTACTCATTTAACAGGATATAGCAAAATGCAGAATTCCCTAAAATAATTTAAAACCCCATGGGTTAATCTGTTCTGTAGTTTTGTTTAACCCTTTGATAAGCACCTTGTTTTTGAAAATTCGAGATGACCACCTGGTTGTCTATTTGACCTCAAAACGTTTTTAAACATGGGATGGCACATTTGAATTAAAAGCTAATCACGAATTTACTAAAATCGTTTTTCATCCACGAAACGTTTCAAGCATAAAGCGTACGAAAGACAAACGTCAACGATAAAATAAAACTAAAGATTTTTTTAATTATATTTTGGATAAATCCCGAATCAAATTGGATCAATTTTGACACTGTACTTGGGTAGAAGTCTACTTTAGCCGGCTCATGTCGAGTCCTGCATTTCAGGATAGAAAATAGCACAGCCGGCTAAAGTTGACTTCTACCACAGTTTTTACTAAACAATTTTACCACAAAAGCACGTGCAATGAAAATGAAAAAAAAATGGAACACTATTAAACAGCACGGGCTCTAATTGCTTGTGCCGAGGCCGGCATTTGATGCTAGCAAATAGCAATAGCCGGCTAAAGTTGACTTCTACCCAACTACCTGAAATTTCAAATAAACCCAAGATATCGAAATCAACGTTTTACAGCAATACGGGAATTACAGAGCCCAAAAGTGGTCATCAGAGGTGTTTTTTCCAAGTCTGCATTAATTCTGTAGATATTCTTGTAGATTCTAAATCAGCTGAATTGATTTAGACCAACTAATCTCGATGCTCCCTACATTTTCATACGGGGAAAATAATCATGAAATCTGGGAGATTTTCGACCTTTTTTCCCCCCATTTCGTCCGAATCAATCGAAATAAAAAATGGCTGTTTGTGATGTACGCAGCAAGACATAAATGGCCCGCATCCCGATGTTACATTTTCATAAACATGTCGCACGCTTTTGTTGTGAACAGGAATGCAATAAAAGGCATTTCGGGAGTGAAATGCTCCCAAGCGCTAAGTACGGTGATGGTAGAGTTCACTCCGCCGTAAAAGGCCACGAGGAGGCCGGCATGAGACAACACACAATTACGGGATAATTGAAAGCATTGCAGGCCACGTCCAAATGCGCCAAAGTGCATTTTTAGCTTTTACAAATTGTATACACCGATTTTTATCATTTTTTTACCATTCGCTTTTCCCCTGTTCATGAATGACAATAATATCGATTCAACTTTTTTTATATTTCTACAACTGCGCACATTTTTCGTCTTTTTACATTGCGCCTTTTTGTGCTGGCGGTAACGTTATTTGTATAGTGCTACTAACGCTACATTAGACATGGATGATTGCTAATTAATCTATGTATAACTAGCTAATAATGATTTTAATTTAAATAGATAGATTTGTGTATGTGAAAAATACATGCAAGATTGGTTGGATTGAAATGCGAACAAATTCGTTCATTTCTACTTAACTCTGTAAGCGTATTTCGGAAACTAAATTATGGGATTTAAGAATTACACTGGAAATTACAAAATTACAACAACAAAAAATGTGAATTAAATTTCAGCATTTTCGTTCTTATACATGTATATTATATAATCAAAACTGTGCGCTCTCTGTATAAATAATAATTTTAGTATTTAGGAGATTAATCTATGGGATATAAGAAATGCACTGAACAATTTAAAGTAATGGTAATGTAAATTTCAATAAAATTCCCGATTTTGGGGGGAAATCTTTGAAAAAAAATCGTGTTTTTATCTTTATTATAGTCATCCAAAATTTCAGATTTTGTGGTGGAAAAATGTTTCTTTACGTTGTGCAGTATTAATACACGTAGATTAATTACACATTTTCGTGAGAATAGTAGTTTTAGGATAACTGTCCCTATACGAATGTATACCAATACTGTTAGAAAAATTTCAATCCAACTTAATCCAATTTTATTAAACACATAATGAATCCAACGAAAACTTGTTTGGAAAATGAAAAAATAACAAGTTAAAAATCCCTAAAAATCCCATATTTGAAGCAGGCAAAAGCGTTTTATTTTGTAGGGGCCTACATATAAAAGCCAGTGTAAAATAATTATAAAGTTGTATATTTTATTTAAAAATCACCATATTCAAAATCGTTAAAAAACGACTAAATTTCAAGTAAATTCCTTCAAAAATACACTTCCACAAGCCGTCCTGATAAATGTATTAAAGATTAGTTTGAAAAAATAGCTTAAAAGTTTAGGATATTTGAAAAAAAAACTAAAATAATTTCAAGCCGATCGCAAATAGCGCGGTAATCAGATAATTGACTGCCTTGGAAGGAGACAGAAAAGCCGGGGAATGTTGCGAGCTCCCCGTGCTCGCATGAAAAATTGTAAAACCCCAAAAAACACGAAAAACCTGCTAAAAACATGCCCCTTTAGGTCCTAAAGACGCTGATTACATTTTCTAACATTTCAGGTCGATAATTGAAACCTCAATACGTGAAAAAAAAACAAAAATACGTTTTAAAAAAAAACCATAATAGGGTTGAAGGAATAGAAAACTTTGAAAAAAAGCACTTTAGAGTAACCCATCCTTTCTGGGCACCAGTACAGAGTATTTTTATGAAAGCTGTTCGTTATTTTATGTTATTTCAAGTGTTCTTGCAATCCAAAAACCGTGTTCAAATGTACGGTGAAGCAAACACAACACCCCGCCAAAAACCATCCCAAGACGGCAGGTCGAATGGAAGCATTTCGCGCCCAAAAACCAGCGTAAAACCCGCTTAAAAACGCTAGAAAACAGCGTGTCATTTCCCCCAGATGACATTATATATTTCCCCACCAAAACCTCGTAATTCGCACTTATTAATAGGCGCAAAATTTCAAAAATAAATAGATGGAGGAATAGGTTAAAAATGTAAATTCAAGATGGCTGTCCGGCCGCCAAAATTTGAAGGCCAATCCTACCTTTTAAAGTGCTCCAAAATGCGTTCTTCTCGAATATTATCCGGTAAATTGCCGACCCAAAGATGCCTGGTCTCTCTAACCATCTTGCAGTGGTGACTTCATGAGGATTTCATGTCGCATATCCGTGAAAAATGTACTCCATTTAGAGATGCACTGTACATTGGAGCCTACCTTCTCTGATCGCGATACACACATCGAGCGCAGTTGTTCCAAACTGAATGACGTCACCTTCTAGAATGGAGTCACGTGAAAAACGGAGCGAAAGGAACGAAGCCAGGAGTGGATAATCCATGCATAGCACGAGCGGGATCGATAAATGACGGAGCCTCGGAGGGAGGTGCTGGGAACAGCGCCAGGGGGGAGGCGACGGCAACGGCCAACGCACCACCTGGAATGAACGATGCATAAACGGACGAAATTTAGACAAAAACAACACCACTCGAAAAGGGCCGTTCAAACACGATTTATTAGGGATGGAAAACACAATCGACTACATTTTATACGCAATGCCGAATGGCAGACTGAAGACACATTTTGGTTACAATTCAATCATTTCTTGTTACAAAAAAACAATTACATGTACATGTATAATATTATACATGTACATGTATATATAACAAATGTATAAACAAAGATATATAATTCGGCATATGCCGAATTATATATCTTTGTTTTCCAACAAATTTCTGCTTACGGAAACTCAGAGCAGGCATGTTCCCAGTGGTGTTGTATATGTCCGCTCTGAGCTTCTGTAAATTAATCCGTATTTTATGTCCACTAAAACAAGATAGAATTCTTAAATATACATATAGGCCTACATGTACATGTACCTAAATAAATAAACTAGACAACTTCCGTTGACTGATACAATCTATAGTATTCTTGTCTGTATTAAAAGAAATGTCTGGTGGCGCAGAGCAGACAGGTTGTTTTCCCAACACAAGAGCACATCAGAAGCGCTTAAAGCCCTGGGTCAGACTAGACCGTTTCCAAGCGGTTGGCTAGGAATTCTAATTACAATAGAATTTCCCCACAAGAAAAGAATATCAAAAATTATATAAGACTTAATTTTATTATAATTAGAAGCCCTGTTTGAGGCTAGTCGTCCGTGCGAAAACAGCCTAGTCTAGCCCGGGGCTTAAAATAATCTCGCGTTTTAAAACGCGCAACCAGTCCGCTCTGAGCCTCCGTAAAATACAAAATAGAATTGTTGAACGTGCCTAATCATTCAAATTGCACGCGCGTGCATTCCAATATTTTGCGTATCGTGAAGAATTGCACCTACCTTATACATGTACTTTATATTTAAAACAAAAAAGCGCTAAACATCCATATTTTAGAAAATCGATTGGAGAGAGGTATGGCGTTATCATTTTTTTAATTCAATTTTTAATACATTCACCGCATGATGTTTTATTTCACGGTAGACAACGGGTGTAAAAAGTGTTATTTTCGCACACGTGTTAAAACCAGCTTCGAGAAAAAATATCAAATTAATGTGAAGAAAATGGGGGTAAAACGAGGATAAAAATGGTATAAAAACGAAAGCAGATTGCGTGGATTATCGGCTTTAAATTTTTAATTAAAAAATTATGTATGCTCGGGGGGTGATATTACGCACGGCTTTCAAACTGTCCAGGTTTTAGAAAACACACTTTCTCACGCCGCCAACAAAAATCCAATACTATTTTGTTTTCAAGAAGAAAAAAAATCGATACATATCGATCGGCATCAACAACATGCGTAACAAGAAACATGGATCGATTACAGAGTGTCTAATCAACCGTTTAACTAAACTGTCTGGTGGACAAAACTCCGATTAGCTTAATCGACCAAAATGTGTTGGTTTTTAGTAACATTATTTGAATTTTGCATAAATTCGGAGTAAAAAATTCAAAAGTAGCTATTGAGTATTGTCGAAAATGTGGCTTAACTCTACATGTACATGTATAAAAAATGAGTAGTATTTTATAACGAGGATATAACGATTCAGAAGTTGTCAATACAACATAATCAACATGTGTTTTTAATGCTATAATTCAAGTATTTGAATCTAAACACGTGGTTAAAATCTTGAAGGAGCTTTAAGCAAACAAAAAGACCTGACGAAGGTCCTTAATTCAAGCACTTAAATATGCACACAATGATCTTATGAAAAGGTTATACTGAACAAAATAAACAACAGCAGAAAATCGTGTTTTCTAAGTCTTAATTCAGCGCCCCCTTGTGTCCTATGAGTTTTTAGCATTGAAATTTCGCGTTTTATTGTGTACGAAAGCATGCAGAAATTGCGCATCTGAAACAATGGCAATTAGGCCCAAAGCTCACATCCTTCTAACTGACAGGTGATGGTGCAATCCCCAACTTATCATTTTCAACCGTGACCCATCGAGTTATAATTCTGTTTAGGGGGGGATCGAGGACAGGTACATTATATATGTTGAAAATGGAGCTAAAATGCCCCCAAAATATCTAAGGATAGCCCCTCTGTGACCTTTACAAATATATATCCTAAATGCGTAGTTGCTGATAATAGATAAGAGGTGGGGGCCCCCTCTAGGGACAGGCGGCACAATTTTCAACCCCTCAAAAATCCCCTTAAAATACCCTAGGGGTTAAAGCTCGCTTAATACAGTCGGTTCAACAACAAAAAAATTTGTGGTCTCACGAGAACCTTTGGGAGAAATCGGGAATTGAAAACGAGCATTTTTCGTTTTTTTGTGTGGTCTAAAGACACAGAGTCCAATTTTGTGTAGAGGGGAGTTTTAGAGCTCAAAAGGGAGCTGGAAAGCTGCCAAGATTTGATAACAAACAATCACATCTCTAGTTTAAAAAAAACAATTCTCGTTGAATCATCCAATTAATGCTGAGTCTGCATTGTTCGGCGGATAGCCATAAAAAAATATGGTAGCTTTGGTAATATCGCTGAAAATTGGAGCGCGTCCAAATTCGAGGGATATTTTGAAACCGTAATCAGATTTATCTGTTACTGATACGATTTTTTTTTATCTCGTATTAATCATATCGACGTGGGGCTGGAGAAAGGAGTCTAGTGCTAAGAGCTCTAGGCACGGCCACGTCGCACTTTTTGGCAACGCTAGTTCTCGACACCGACAATCCCCATAAGGTTCCCGCAATGCTAAGTGAAGGGGAAAAGGGAGGAACAATGGCGGCCAGACATTTCCACGATTTTTATTGTTTTTTTTTATACTATTCATGCTCAACTTATTATAATAACGTTATTCCTAGATTAAAATACGGTGGGCAGTTACTTCAATACAACTCTGGGACATGTTTTCAGGTTGGAAGTGATACTGGAAATAAACTACAGCCATAGTTAAGCCTAGTCAGTCCTATTTTGCAAGTTAAGCCTTAATCCGCTATTTTGTGCTAATTCAGCCTATTTAGTCCTAACTTGGCAGACTATTTTAATCGGTTTTTAGCCCATTTCAGCCACAAAATTTCCAGACACCAATTTCGCCTTTTCTAAACGTAGCAATTAAAGCAGATTTTAGACAACCAGGAATTTAAAAATGGTTTACATGTAATGAAACCAGTTTCATCACAGATTTATTGCCAGCTAGCATTGTTCATTCTCGTAATTAAAAATACTAATTAGATTTTTAATATTTAAAATACCTCAACGCCTATTATGGATTCAATACCACCGATATTTACTCGTGTAAACGCCCCTCTCAAAATTTAGACATTTTTAGGGGAGGAAATGCAATGAATAGTTAGAAAATAGACTGGTGTTATTACTGCACATTTTATGTACACAAGTTATGTACTGCACATTTATAATATGCATTGAAACCTGAATATTCGCTAAACAATGGAAAGATATTCATTGATCTGGGGAACTAATGTAATTACCAAAGTAAGAGATTTTGGTGCAATGTTTCGTGTAATAGCCCCAGCCTTGTTTTGAAGCGTAACTTGTGGGACAACTACAATAGTAATTACGGCATTAAAATGCTAAATATGGATTGTTTATATCGTTTGAAACCAAGGCTTACATGTATAAGCCTATAAGGGACCTTAAAATTATCCCTGTCCCGAACGTTGTTAAATTCTTACAACGAGGCACTAAAACATACGAAATAATCTGGCCTTGGGCAGTATACATTTTTGAACGAATCATCGTTCAAAAATTGGTTAGTCCTTGAAATAAAAAAAATACATATCGAAAATATTGGGGAAAAAAAGGAGGACGTGGAAGGGCGTTTCCCCTACGCAAGCAGGTGGCGCCACGGGTCTCCACGTTCCATTCGAAGGCCAGCACAAGACGTGTAGTTCGAAAAGAATGAGGAAACAAAATGGCGTCGAACATTGTTTCGATATTCCGGTTTCAAATAAAAAAAAAGCCGAAAATCCAACGAAAACCAAGTAGGGTAACCAACACATAAAAGTAAAATCTGGCGTCGATTAATTATTATCCATAGAAAAATGTGCGGTAAATATATATATATATATATCCTCCCCTGAAAAAAACAGAACAGTAGAAACACGCAACACACACGTACGCTAGCTTTCACACATCGTTATCACACCAAAAATTATTTGGTCAATTTTATACATGAGAAAAACCAACATCTCGAGTAATCCATTTTATAATATTCCTAAAAACGGCAAATTAAAAAGCCTGGCATATAATTTATGGAACCTATAGACAAGAAAAATCTGCAGTTCGTTCCGTGCATGCTTTAAAAAAATGGCTACGCCGTCGTTGAATACGTCGTATATTTTGCAAGCAACAAAAAGCCAAAAACCAAAAAAAAAAAAGTAAAAAAAGGCCGATTCGTGAAACACGGACACGTTTTTAAGGAAATCCATGGAGTTGGGAATTCGTGGCTGGCACAAAGGAAGCCACGAAAATGTGTGAAGAAGTAAAACAGTTTTCCGCATTGTGAGAGGAGTAGGAGAGAGACACGCAAATTGAGCATTTAGAGCTATCCTTCTTTCTGTGTTCCTTCCTAAAATTCATATAAATACATCCACGTCCCTCGAATCGGCTTTATAAGTACGAGCAAAAATTAAAAGCCCCGATCCGCATATCAGCCAGCCTGCGAACGAAACTGTCATCGAGGGCACAGACGTAGGCTGACGTCATTGCCAACCAATGGAGGCAAGCGCCAATTGCAAAAGCACACAAAAAAAAGTGGAGGCGGATTTTAGCTGCAAATTCTCATCCTGATGTGACTGTTTGTCCCACGCCAAAAACAGGCCTCTCTCCCTTTGCCAAATGGGCAGCAATTGCAGTCAAAAAACGGAAATAGCCATTCAGGGGATTGCGTAACCCAAGACTAATTATTATCCTGTACTTGCAATGTTAATTTTTGAGACATCCTTGACAATGTGGACAGTGTATTAAAATACGTAGGGCCTATACACACCATGATACACACAAATTGCCCCCATCATCAGCGATCTTCAATGCATTTAAAAAAAAAGATCACGGGTGTATTGCATCAAGCCTGCAAATACACCCGCGAAATTAAAAAAAAAATATCGGAACATTTTCATAAAAAATATATCGAATGTTCCCTAGATAAATAATTAAGAGAACTTTTTTAAAAAATTGCATTTTTCTAAAAAATGGTGTATGTTCATCAATGGCTAAAATTTCACTTTCAACCCATTTTTGATGAGAAAAATCCATATAAAAACACATCCATAGGGTAGATAATACCCGAATTAATTTATATTATTATCCAACCAAAAATTTTGTAAATTATGCTTACCCTTACTGTTATTGTAAAAATTAACATGGTAACTATAGAACTTTAAGGGTTATGGGGGTATGTGTGTTTAGAATGTGTTGGTATGGGGCGATATGGCACCCCTCGTCATCCCCCATCACAATTCCTCATGAAAAGCCCTGCAAATTCTTTACAGAACCCTTAAAAAAGTCCTTACTTTTTGGACTTTTAAAACCTGTATGCAACCTTCAAGTACTAAAAAAATCTTAGCAGAATCTAGGACAACTAATCAAATAACAATTCCAAAGCCAATATAGAAAATATAACGTACGTTCTAATGTGTTAACTTATCGATATCTCACATAAACTAACTTATACTTACATCTTGTTTAAATATCTAAAAGTTTTCACTTACCGGGCTTCATTAAAAACAACTGATTCTTAAATCCGGCTTCTCGCGTTCACAGACTTCAAAAAACTCATGCAAACACTTTTGCCTCTAAAATCAAAATATTGAAACTAAATCAGTTTAAAACTCACAAAACTGAAAAATATACTTTTACTTACTTATGGATTTAGCTCCATTATTTTTAAAGTTATGTTTATTTTACATGAAATCGATTTTACACGATATCACAAACAGGGCAAATTATTACGAGAATTCGAAAAAAAGAAGCGTGTTTGTCATCATAATGAAAATTGATTATGAATTGAAACATGATAAAAGTTATTTCGAAGCTAGTCACTTTATAGTTATTAAATTTAACACGATTCAAAACCTTTTAGCAAAAATGATTTCATAAAATAAAATTAATATCACGTGAGCAACGAGATTTAAATATAACACAATTTCGCAAATGCAGTTGCGCACGATACAAGGCAAACGAGGGGCAAAAAATAAAATAAATAAAAAGGGCCCCTCATACAAAGGAATATAAAATTGCTATGGTTATGAGATATGTCAATATATACAAAACAGTTTTGATCGTTAGATGAAGATGTAAATATGTATTTTAGCACCCCTGAGAAACATAAATAATTACTATACTTTATAAATTAATTAATGAATTAAGGCAATAAATGCATACGCTTTGCGGCATTCCCCCGGATTGCGCCGATAACAAAAAAATTCGACTTGAAAATTAAAGGCAAGATGAAGCAAAAATCTTTAGGAATTAAGTTATCTAATCTGAGAGAAAAAATTACCGAGCGAAAAGATGGAAATGTGTTGTTGGATGTCATCCATCTCTCGAAGGCATTGTGTGCGAATGAGGCGAAGGTGAATGGTTCCTTTTGGAGCTGTGCTCCGGCGATCGGGGAATTTTCGGTCGAGAACTGAAGGCCACCACGTACTCGTTTACGCTGAAATAAAACAAGAAACGAGCACTTCATTGATCAAATTAGTTTTCCCGAACCGTAAATTGGCAGTACGGTTATTTACAGGAAATGAATGCACGATGCTTTTTGGGATACCCGGGACCTGTAATTTTTTGACATTTTAACGGTTTTCGAATTGCTAGTTCATGCATTTACAAGTAGCTGTTTTGTTCAAAGAAAAGCGCCCACCCGGTGTCTTATTTTCTTCGTTCTCCTTCTACGATGTTTGTAAGGGTCAAAGTTTAAAATTCAAAAGTTTCCCTTTAAGGTTCAAACGCCCATTGTTTGCATTTTCTATTGTTATCTACAATTTATGACCTGCTGAATGTCACATGAAGGAGCACTATATCCTTAATAATACCAATTTTAAATGGACTAATAGCACGTAGCTGTTAGCAGTTGCGTTTTAGAAAAAACTAAGTTTTAGGAATGATATTCCGTCATTGAAATCAACATAAAGCGGATTTAACACGACTTGACCGAGACTCGAGTGTATTAAACGAACCTACTACCACCAAATTTATCCGGCTCTCTCGGTAAGACGGGTGGAAAACTAACAGCCTCGGCCACTGGCTTTTCGATGCCGACCACCTCATTAAGCATGTGGCTGGCGTAGTGATCCACGTCTAATTGCGAAATGAAAGAATGAAACAGTAAATTTTACGTGAAATGCGAGCCCGTAGATTCTAGAACGAGAGTATACTTACTGAATGTTGGCGAATAGGCTTCGTTCGGCTTAGCTTGATTGGGTGACAATGGATGGGAAGCAACAGACCATATTCCGGCAGAGGGACCGTCCATCGAATCGGCCGATAACTCCGACAGTTGCTGCGTCACGACGTGAGACGATGCGTTACGCCTGGATGCCGATCCCGGGCTTCTCGTCGGTGTCGTGGGTCGCCTAAATAAGATTTCCTACAAAGCATTCAAAGTTAGCAGCATGACTAATCACCAAAAGCCTCATAACGATAGCTCGATTGATAAGTTTACTTGAGATTGGGTTTTTGACTTTGCGGTATTAGTGGCCTGAAATAATTCGAAAAATAAGTCGGTCAACAAGGTCATCGAGCATTTTTAAAAACGAAATTCGTGTTTTAAAATGTACTGACGACAGAATAATAGGCGGCGAGGAGTTGTTCGCCTTGAAGTTCTCCTGGTAAAACCACAACTAGATCATCTTTGTCTAACTCATCTTCTAAAACATCTTGTTCCTGTTTTAAAAACATCGGACCGAGTGATAAATCGTAATGGCACATAGTACTTTTTTATGAATCTATTAAGAAGAGGTGCAAAGAATAATGCAAACCTCATCGTCGTCGTCCTCATCCTCGTAATCGGACATCACCTCTTCCACCGGATCTTCTAAAATCAACCGAAATGCATATTGATTAAGCATTTGTACCAGCAACGATTTTGAATAAAATCTTCCGTAAAAAAAGATCCCATACCGGCAGTAAGTTGTCGTAATATAAACTCCAGTTGTCGTTTCATTTCCGGATGAGATTCTCTTAGAAAAATATGCAACATGTCCTCTAGTCCCATGCTCTGCGCTTCTCTTTTAATAGCTGAAACTGTCAGTAGGCTGTATAACGTCCCATTCACATATGGAATTATCTAATCGATGCAATCAAAAGTCCCCAATTTAGCCTCGGATTCAACAACGCTCAACAAAATTAGTAAAAAACAGCTATCCCTAAAGTTGGACTGAAAAAGTTTACCTCTTGGTTTTGACTTCCCAGTAAATTTGTAAGCACTTTAAGAGGCGTGTGGGGGTTCCTGGTGCACCTCTGCTTTCCCGCCGTCCGTAGGCATAAATTCATAAGCAGGGCAACAGCATATTCGAGCGCGTAATCGGACAACGAATCCTCCTCGTCGAGGAGGGAAAGCAGCCATTCGATGATGTTGTGCTCGATCATAGAAGTCTGCAACTGACGCCTGCGATAAGGTCAAATTCTATGTGAACTTTTGGCGGTTTCAACGATGCGACTTTGGTCCGAAATAAATACCTCAAACTGAGTTTCTGTAAAGTTGCAATGCTCATATCCAACGAAGTCGTTTCCAATTTGCTGAGTCGGACGTTGTCCATGATGGCGATTAAAATGTTGGGTCCGTGAGACAGATACGATCGGCCGGAAGTCAAAGATGCCAGTGCGTTTAAAAGCCTCGCCATGGATTGTCGTAACTCGATGGTAGGCGTCATTATCAAGGCTATGACAACATCCTGCGCACGACAACATTTGATCAGTTGAATGCATGACAACAAGAATAATTTGTTTAACATGAAAAACACGTACACCGTACTCTCCGCCTCGAACACCCATCAAATCATTGGAAATAAAAGTGGACATCACCGACTGCCGCGGCTCTCCAGGATCGCTTTTTGTTATCCTCTGAAAACAAGTAAAGTTGGATAATTAAAATTAAAAAACACCGAAACCTAAAATGCATACAGATTTTCTAAAAATTCCTGCAAAGAATTTGAGTGTACTGACCCATCTCAAAGCTTGTAAAATAAACATCCTTAGTCTAGGAGCCCCATTGGCCAAATCTTTTTTCAACTGCTGGAATGAGATTGTAGAAAGAAGCAGCCCGTGCGTCTTAGACCTAAAATTGTGCAGACATTTAAGAAGACTGCATTCCATCGATGTTAAATTTAAAAAAAAAATGTAAATATCTACCTTAATAAAGGAGTGTGTCTCCGTTCGCCTTCTGCCGCATTACCAGCATCACCGTCTCCGTTTGTGTTGTTCGGGTTCGGCTTAACTTCCTTGAATCCGTTCGCAGATCCTTGGTTAAACAATTCGGGAAAAGCGTGAAGGCAAGTATCCATGACTTCGGAAAGATTAACATCTTCCCCTTTCACGGACGTCTCGAGGGCAGACAGTAGCTCGGTCGTTATATGCATTAGTTTCTGATAATTATCCTGCATGGAAATCAATCGATGAACTAATTAAATGTCAGATTCTGGCAAACGCCCAAATTTCAACGAATGACCAAAATCGGTCGATGACACGCGGCATTAATCATTTAACATTTCAATTTCGATATATGTAAATTCATATTAGTTACCCACCTGAAGTTTTAGGATTTTTTGGTGCTCGCTTTGCAACTGCACTTTCATTTTATCCACTTGCTCGTCGCTTGTTCGTTGGCTATCATTAGGGCTGCGATGTTTCCTAAAGATTTCAATTAAATCTAAACGATCGCGTTTGTGACTTTTGAATGTTTCCTTCAGCTTGGCACTTAGATGGACGTCCAATTGTTCCCGTAAATTGGCAATCCAAGAATCCTTTAGAATCAATGATTACAGTTTAAAAATCTTCAAACCAGATCTGGTAAATTTCAAATTTGAGTTAAAATTTCCAAGAAACCTTAAATAAATCTGCAAAAGATGGATGTTGAGAAGGGTTTTGAATGAAGGGTAGAGCAAAGTAAGGAAGATATTCTGGTTCTCGGCTCAAGAGCGAACCCCGGCCCTCCAAATAGGACTTGAAAGCTGGAGTGCAACTTTCTACCTGCTGTTTAATTGACAAACAAAAGAGCTTTGATCAGTTTCACGCACCATCATACGTGTAGAAGTTTTCTTCATTTCTACCATGACTAAACTTACCTTATTTGCTGCCGAATTCCTGACATTAAATACGCCAAAATGCAGCTCCAACAAAAATTCTAATTTGGAAAATTCTGGGCTGCCACAAATGCCTGGGATTGCTTTGTCTAAAGTTTCGAAAAACTCCATCCCGTTTCCAGCATCGTACATTCGAAAGAGCTCCTCCTTTATTAAAAAGTGTGCATGATCAGGAAGATTGGTCAATGATGATGAATATTCAATAGAAAAAAACGCAATAAACCCAAGCGAGTGACGAGTCCCCACTACGATATTGGCAATTGGTACGTAAGGTTACGTTAGATGTGGGCAAACGTCTGTATGAGCCACTGTCCTAGCACCCCCAAAGTGATAAAACAGCCAGGTACCTTGCACGCTCTGCATTTATTGTCGTTGTCATCGTCCATGTCAGCAGCCCCAGAAGAGGATGATTTTTTCTGCATTGCACATTCTTCCATGAATGCTGCATTTGTTTGATTAAATCCATTCTTCTGTAGATACTGAAAAATGCAAAATATTATTTGGCTAAAGATGATTTCATCGAATCGGTGACCGGTTTTAGGTCAGGGGAAACGCCAAATTTGTGAATTACTCATTAAATATCACATCCTAATGTGCAACAACTATTTGATGAGTTAATTACTGTTCAGGGACCCATCAAATTATAATGTGTACAAAAATGAATTTTTTAAAAATATTTTCAATCATCATGAATCATGTAGGCATTGGCCTAATGAAGAACGTTTCAAAATTGTTTTTAGAGAAAGATTAGTATCTTACTTTGACAACATTTGTCTGTCACTGTCCCTGATTTTAAATATTCAGCACAAAATTGAAATACGTACTGCATGCTTTATATCTACAGGGCGCTTTATGAACATGCAGATGTCATTATTTTATGCAAAATTGGCCATGGCCAAGCACCAAGGACACTGCAGTGGTGACATACAAGGTTATATAATAGCAAATCAATTCTTTGTTTACATATGTTAACGAGCACGCATGCATTAGCCATTAGGGGATTTATAGCGCCCATATTATACCTGTCTAATAACTTCATTCAATTCATCCCTCAAGTTTCGTTCCGATTCTTCTTGGGCCATAAGAATGCACTGCATGCACACACTTCTTCCAAGACATAGCAGCTTCAAATTAACTAAATATTAAAGAGAAATATGCTAAATTTCGTCAAATCAACACCGCACATCCAACGACGCATTCTGGAATGCCTTCGAAACGTCAAATGGAACGAATGACGTCATCGGCATGTTCGGCTTACCCATAATGCAACGGTACTTAGAAAGAATTTGGTTCTACCTGTTCCAGTGAGTTTCAACATTTTTTGTAATTATTTCAAATTTATCCTTGATTTAGAAATGATTATTGAAGAGATATTAATTTATTAACTTGTTGTGAAATAGAGCAGAGCATGGAAATGATCCAAAATAGCAATACTAACATTATGAAAGTGTTGAACCGACACCTCAGTGTAATGTTGCACAACAAGGAGTAACAAGATTTTAACAAATATACCAAAAAAGGCACTTATAATCATATTTAAAGACCCTTTATGCCTCTAAATAAAACATAATCAATGTTTGGTTAGGTTAGATGAAATTCACTTCACTGCATAATCGTATTAATTGCATGTGTCAATTTGACATGATAGCTAGCAGATGCTTTTGAGTTGTTCCTCGTGCATTGCCTGTAGCAACTTGAAAATTTAAATGCACAGTATTATTGTACTTATTAGGTACCAGCCTATAGGTCACATTAATGATTTTGACAATTCCATTACATGTATATTTTTATTTCAGGTTATTGTTTTGAATTATCAATTTTTGGTGGTATCTTAAAAATATGGTCTGATCTGGACGTACCGAATCTAGGAAAAATCCATGCTCAAATCTATTAGATGTAACCAAATCGATTAATTCAGCCCTAACCCAATTTGGCCGGTGTGCGGATGCCAGAATATGCGGAAACATTAGGTCACCGGGAGGGACTTATTTATTATTGTTAGGAATAGCAACCCCTCAGCATAAAGGAAAAAAATTATATTGCTCACCTGAGTTACGAAGCAAAAAATTAAGTCAGATTGCAGCATTGACACAAACCAGTATAAATGTGGGTGACACCAAAAAAACGACTGCATTTTAGAGTAGCAAAGCTGGACCCAGAAAAGCAAAGTCGAAACTTGATTATAGAGCCTTGCACGTACAGGGCTTTCTCGGAGTATACCCTCTACTGTCAAAGATTCAATTAAACCCTTAAAACTTTACGCAACTAATCACAAATACAAGCTTAAACACTGCAAATAAATATTAATTTAAATCACTCTTCATTTAAAGGTCAAAGATATATTTTTTTCTAAAGCAAGACAATTTAGTAACATGGAACCCGAAGAGCCTGTGCAAAATAATGAAGACGGAGCAGGTATTTACATTAAACCTTCATGTTTCGGCAATTCAAAATCGTGTCATTTAAAAGTTACTAAGACTGAAATTATGTTTTAACAGGAGAAAATGGTGCCGAGGACACGCAAGAACTTGTGGTTTTGGATCCCGATGCTACGGTTAATTCCAGCCCATTTCTTTGTTCGATTTGCCAAACCCAGAATTAAATTTAAAATTAATGCCAGTTTTTTTATAATAGGACGTCGATTTAAATCATTGTCGAATCGCTAAAATTGAAAATATGGAGCAGTTATCTAAAGTAGAGGCGAGTCTGCTTTACACGATATTTAATCAGTAATTTCCTTTAAAAACATTAGCTAATTGCGAGATACATGTATCTTTTGTAGACCATCTGCCTCCGACAAAACCTTATAAAGAAGATTGAAAATTTAGAGACCCTCACTTCTTTAGTCGAATTGGAACTTTACGACAACCTCTTGACCAAAATCGAGAATTTGGATACGCTTGTTAACTTACAGTAGGTTTATGGA
Source organism: Xestoiulus laeticollis (assembly GCA_034698905.1). NCBI lineage: Eukaryota > Metazoa > Arthropoda > Diplopoda > Julida > Julidae > Xestoiulus > Xestoiulus laeticollis. Next base: position 45,959 of record JAQGCC010000081.1, on the reverse strand, counting down.
CCACTTGGTGTATTGTTTTTAATGGTTTTATAAATTGTAAATATCTCTTTTCAAAAATCCCCATTTAGAGTTTTAGATCTATCCTTCAACCGTATATCGAAAATAGAAAACTTGAATAGCTTAGTACAACTGAAGAAACTATACTTGGTTAACAACAAAATAACGGAAATTGTCAATTTGAACCATCTGGTTAATTTGGAAATGCTGGAACTTGGATCGAATAAAATCCGGGTGAGAAAATAGACACAATGCATCGAGTACACAATCCCGAGCACAAATTAATTTTAAGCTTTTGCCTACTAGGTGATTAACAACATTGATGGTCTGGTCAATCTCAAGTCGCTTTTTCTCGGAAAAAACAAAATCACTACTTTACAGAATTTGGATACTTTGGTCAATTTGGAAGTGCTCAGTATTCAGGTTAAAAGCGAGACACATTTCTCCATACGATGTTCGTGCCACATTATGGACACATTTTAAAAGCCATTTTTCTGCTTTCAGAGTAACCGCATAATAAAGATGACTGGATTAGATAAATTAACTAACCTCGATCAACTGTACTTGAGTCACAATGGCATTCAGGAAATTGAAGGACTAGAAAATAACGTAAAATATCTTTAAAATTATTCATAATATTCCAGTTATAACGGATGTTTTAGCGTGACTAATCGACTCCCGTAATTTCTTAACAGGTTAATTTGCAAACGTTAGACATCGCTTCCAACAGAGTAAAGAAAATCGCGAATATTTCTCAGTTAACCAATTTGGAAGAATTTTGGGTGAGCTGTAGATTTATTTTATGACAACAAATTCGTACAAATTTTAAAAACACTAAAGTAAATTTCCCTTGCAGTTTAACAACAACGAAATTAGCGACTGGAACGACCTGGATCAGTTAAAAAGCCTTCCGAAACTAACCGTAGTCTACTTAGAAGGAAACCCACTTCAGAAGGACCCAATGTATCGACCAAAAGTCAAAGCCGCTATTCCAAATCTACAACAGATCGATGCCACGCTTTGTAGATAGTAACTGGTTTTAAAACCCACATCACCCACCCAAATTATTCCACGATTATCAATATTTTTAAATGGGATCGTTCATTTATTAAGATAGCATTAAAAAACTGATTTGAAAATCGTTATTTCATGCAGCGTTGTCTTACACAGAAATAATGTTCTTTGGCTACGTTGATTTTTAAAGAAATCAATGTTGACGTAATTGAAAAATTACGTAATTTACATCGTATATTTCCAAACAAAAATTTAGATTGTTAAAAAATCATAATACTTAAACGATCCCTTTCAAAATCCATTTATGAAATAAGTAGTAATTCCCATGCTTGATACGTAGTAGGTGAATTTTAATAAATATGAATGCACAATAATTGGTAAAGAAATATACGATCAGCTGATACAATAATCATTACATAAAATTTATTCAGATTCAGATTACTCGCAGATAATCTGGGTTACTCGATGTAATTTCTGTATCAAATTGTGAATATTTTTTTGTTATAATAAATTAAGATTGGTAGAAAAGCATCTTTTTTACACATGATTTCTAGCTTAGCGACAACGTAGTAAAACGCATTAAAACGAGCCAAATTTCGGAAGTGCACTCCTTATTACATACAGAATATTTTTACAACTGCTTACCTTTAGGTTTCAAACGGATTTAAGCTTTTATCGTATTCGTCGAAGGGATTTGTACTCTTGCTCGGCCCACCCTTTCGTTCGGAGGTTATCTGAAGTTTAGGAACTCCCGAGGCCATCGTTAGTTTCTGTTTAGGTGGCAGGAGCTCCGGCAAAAGACTGAAGTTATTAAAAACACCTCTGCCGAAATATTCTGCAACCACCGAAAACCCGTCCTCGGCTCTCTCCAACTGAAATAAGTAAATTATGACCGAGTTATTCGCGTTTCGCAACCAGCTTTTGCGATCCATTCGAAACCCACCTGATGATGAAACTGTTCGTGCAAATCCTTGCTCTGCTCTTGGGCTCGAATAATGTCGAGCACCTTCTTGTTTTCCGGTAGACACACTATGCATTCGGATTCGCTATCGGCATAGCTTTCGAAACAACTGTAATTTAAAATTCGTTGAGACTACGTCGGTCAAAAGCTAATCCGAGCATACAATTCGGAGAGATAAACTCACTGCTGATGATAAGAGTGTTGGCAAAGGAAATGGACAGACGGTAGCTCGAGCGTATGATTACATGCGCTGCACTTCGATACTTGAAAGATGCGGGCACTGGTTAAAAACATAAATTCATTACATAATTTTAAGGATTGGCGACGTTGGATATCGAACGAATCGTTTTCAAACCTGGTCTTAATTTCGTCTATTTGATTTCTCATTTTTTCCGTCTCCTCTCGGTACTGGCGAATAAGCCGTTCGTCTTCGGCGATTCTGTTGTTTTCTTGCTGTAGCTGTCGTATCATGTATTCCTATCGACAGAAAATGTATAAGCGAGCTCTTACAACGTCGAAACGATAAAACAAATTTGTTCAAATGCTACCTTAATAGCTCCCAGACTTATAGTGGAATTAGTTGTCATTATATCGATGACCATTAGCGGTGGAAGCAATTTCCTTTTCTCGACGACAAGAAGGACCTCGTTTAAATAAGTTTGATCCTCGATACCTTCTTGGACAAAGTACCTTAAGGCTTGCACCCATAAACTTGAATCCTGATTACTGAGACACAGTAAGAATAGCGCAATCAATTTAAATAATATGGCGATAGATAAAAATAAACGAAGATGAAACTTACCCAAACTTTTTGCAGGTGATTAAAATGTTCGGATAATCCTGGTGTTCCATGTGGTATCGTAAAATCTGCTGATACCTGAGGTTTAAATTAATAACTTATAACTTAAATAAAGCTAATTATGCAAAAGAGCGTAGAAGATAATTACAATTTAGCTTTTTCGTAGAGAAAAAGGATTCCGGATTTGAAATTCTCGATTTGACAAAGGACGAGTGACTGATCAATGTCATAACCGGCCTCCGGTTGTTGAAGCAAGTCCATAATTTTCTGCTCCCAAGTGTGCTTGACCTTTTTGATAACAAAATGTTGCATCAACACGTGTTTCAGTCAAACTCCCAAGCTTTTAGACAGTCTCAATACGAATTTACCTCGTCTTCTTTTGCCAGTTGAAATTCCCTTAAGTATACTTCGACAAGCGTATTATAGACCGCGCTCTGACAATCTGGTTTTACCTACATCAGAATTGACGTGCAAATCGGATAAATAGTATAAAGATCTACAAGATTACTATCTAGGTAATACAATTTTACACAAGCAACTCACTTTTATCATGTGCTCTAAAAACTCGGTGAGTTTTCCTGTATTATTCACAAAAATATGAATAAATTCTTCGGCAGAAGAATGAGGACACTGGATGCTTCTAGAACCTATCGAAGAAAACGTCATTTACTTATGATGCATAAAGTTATAAGAAACTAAGTGAAAAGAGGTTGTGAGTCTTGTACCGTCAAAAGTGTTAACATCAACCAATGGCGCTAAAATATAAAATAAAATGACAATATTATAAAATCGTAAGCGTAATAATTGTCTGTAGAAAAGTGCTTACTATCGCTAGGTCTGTATTCCGTGCAAAGACATTTTAAAAATTCAGTTGTTTGTTCGGGAACTTCGTTGAGTAAAATTTTTCCATATTTTTTCATGTTTTGCTCAGCCTGAAATCAGAATTAAAGTTGACTTAAAAGACTCGAGTTATTAAGACACAAAGCACAAATCAAACGTACTTGGACAAACTCAAGTTTTCCGATATAATCCAAAGCTTTGAGGTAATCCTTTTGATCTTCCAGTTGGATTTTAAGATACCAATCGTGCTGCTTGTGTTTTCCAGCCAGAAACAAAGCATGCTTGAAAAATTTGGCCTGTCGACATACTTTTATCGCAGTGTCGACGTCAAAATCAACTTCACGATCTTTTGTCTAAAAAATAAAATAATAAGTAAGACGCAATTCACATGGAAAATTTGTATTGCTGGCACGAATGGCTACTTTGGCAATTTTAGCACTAGCGAATCAAAAAATTTGATTCAGATTATTCAGCGTACCATTATGAATTCATCCAATTTCTCATTATCCTTTAACTTGGTGTAACAATTTAGCAGTAACGTCGTGTGATCTTCTGTTGCGAGTCCTTTTTTGTGCAACTCTTGCAAATAAGCTGTAAGGTTATGAATTCTTTGCGCATCCAGGAACTTTGAAAAAAAGAGTTAAAATAATCTGTCAAATGACAAGTTTTAACTACAACATATGAGCTGTCATCTAGTATTTAATTTTACTGACCTTCCTGATTACGTAGGAAGCTTCTAATTTACCGATAGTTTTTATGTACTGACTAATTGCACCATCGTGATCCCCTTTACTGTACAAATGGTCACCATATTGTTGAAAAATATCCACCAATCCTTCATCGTCATACTGCTGACTTTTGGCCAATCTAGCAAAATCTTTTCTTAGTACATTCATCAATTAAATATGAATTAGAATGCAATAATATGCACTTACTGAATAGCCATGGCATACAAGTTTTTCTTAAACAATGTTTCTAATTTACTTTGGGTATCCCTTTCTTGCAGGCAGTACAACTGAAATTTAAGTAGATTTTTTCGTTAAAATATTATATTTCAAAGGTAATGTATACAACTTTTTTTAAATCACCTTCTTGTCTTTAGACAATATATAAATAGAACCCCATTCAGAAAATATATCGACAACCTCTGGCACTGGAGCTGTGTAAGCTAAAGAAAGAAACATGAATTAATAAAATAATATTTTAGCTTAATTTATTATTAATTTAGCATTAAATACCAATAAATTTATTGTAAACATCATAAATTGTAGCAACATTCATTCCCAAAGAAGAGCCACTGCTAAAAAACGAAAAGCGTATGCCATTTATAGCGTTTATTGAAATATCCACAAATCGTTCAAAAAATATATTATACAACTTACGAAGTAGATGGATGCGATGCTACGTTTTTATTTTCTTTGCCTATGACAATAAGATAGCCCCGAAACCAGTGCACAATTAGCTTTTCACCTTCGAAGCCCAAGCAAGGACCTCGGCCATCAGGTTGATAAAAATAAATGGCCTAAATAGGATAACAGTATATTAAAAACTAATTTTTGCTCTTTTAATAATAGGTTTAATTATTTCAGATTATTATGCAAGTAATCCGCATTTTTTTACATCTTCCTTTGCTACAACGAGTAAATTCTCTTGCTTCGCATCTGTCATTGTAATGCACCTGGCAGAGCAACCCAATTCATCAATGTGACACTATAAAATTAACGAATTAAACTTAAAAACTCAATACATTTATCCATTTTTAAATAAATTTCTACAAACCTTCTGCTCTTTTTCTTTAGCAAAGAAATTGTAGGAATAAACATCGTCTGTGGTGATGACAAACAGGTGACAACTTCTTCCGATGATTCTGAACACCAATCCGGTAATTGGATTTTTATCTTCGTGAACAACTTTTGGTTTCCCATGACTGGATAAAAGTATTATTTTTTTAAACCAGTTGAGGAAAATGTACTCGAAAGTCGTATGAAAAACCTACCGCTCTCTGTTGATATCTCCTTTATAAATTAAAACATAGCCGTTTTGGAATCCAATGACCAAATAGTTCAGGTTGTCGTGTACGGCTATTGCCGAAACCTTAGGATAAAACATTACTACCTTATTTTCACCGAAATAACATTTGTCACCGTTAAAACAATGCTTACCAGAGATGGCGTAGCGCAGCCGGGTATTGTCGGTGTTAATGTTCTAGCCAAATAAGGAATTCCGTGCCGATCGGTCTGTTACATCAAAATAATAGCCATTAAACATTAATCGCATAAGAGCAGGACGAGGAAATATGCAAGTGTGAGGCAAATCACCTTTTCAAGATTCCAGACTCGGATAAGCGAACTGAAACCAGGCTCATCTTCCTAATAAACATTTGGAAAAACAAAAACTTTAACAAAACATTTGAGCTATGAGCTGTTTTGGTTTTACCGTATCAACTACCCAAACTCACCCCGACCGAAACCAAAACAGCACTTTGCCGCATTTGCAAAAGGTGAGTCACGCATTTGCTGTACGCTTGGAATGTATTTATTTCCAATTGGCGGGTTATAATGTGGATATTACCTTCGCTGTCACCACATATTATTTCACCCCTTCCAGATGTACAAACAACAATATCAAAATCCTGAAACAAAGTTAATTCAATTACTCATTCATGTGTAAAATTTTAAAAATCCATGTTAACTTGAGGAATCAAGTTCAGAATTCACTTTGGATGAACGTGAAAAAACATTTTTATTTCTGAATTACATATAAACTAACTATTTCTGGTTTTACTATGAAAAAGTATGAATAGTTACCTTTAATTTGTCAAATGGCACATTGTTGTCTTGCCCTTTCCATACTTCCTTATCAAAAAATGTAAATCTTCTCCACTAGAAATAAAATCATAGTTATAAGGTACCTATTATTGACATTCAAGGCTGGCTATCACTATTTAAGTTACGGATTTTTATACAGATTATCTATGCTTTTTGTAAATATATTTGCATATTATGACCTTTGAAACATTGACTAATACGAAGTCTCTTGGTCTGAATCATGCTAATTACATCCAATTGTAAATTATTAAAACACTTGTCAGCTTATTCAAACGATGGTTTATCTCAAATACAAATACCGCTGTTCATTCAATCAAAACTAAATTTAAATTCTGAGATATAAAATTAAAATACCCACCTGCAGAAAAGCCATGATCGAATTTTGGGACAAAATGACGACGTCAGGGGGCGTAAAAAACAGACGTGAGACGATGCATGTTAACCACGCCCACTATTGGCGCCATTTTCAAATTTGAATAAGATTTGAATATTGAGACAAAAATTACAAAACGAAAAAATACAGTAAAACCTGCAAAAGGTGAGCACCCAAAAAATGACCAAGTTTGTTCACCGTATAGAGCATTTTTATCAAGGAAAACTTACATGCATGCACTAAATCAACTGATGACAAGTGGTCACTTTACCAGATTTCACTGTAGTAAGAAATACGGCATATTGCCTTGATAAGTATTTTTCAAAAACATAAACATCGAAAAACAATATTTACCCAAAGTTGAATTAGCTCCTGGAGCAACTTCTTACAATACCATTCTTTAAAATGTTGAAAATTGTAAAAATAGCTTCACTTTTGTGATAACAAATAACTAGATATATAAAAAAAACAAGTGAAAAAAAAAACATGCATTTCCCTGACTTTAACAAAATAAATCACAGTTGTATAATGAGTAATCAACATGTTTCTTCTCATCTTAGCATTTCGAGAAAGTTTGTGAAGCTTCTCAACATTTCTTCCAATCATGAATGATAATTCGCCGAAGTTCATGTTTTTGCCAAAACTTTAAAATTTAAAGATTAATCTCTAACAAACAAGTTATAAAAAAAACTACAAAAGTTAGTATACCAATGGAAATCAACTTACGGGTTCATCCCATTCCGAAAGTTTATTTAAACACCGACTGCCATGTCCCAACTATGTGCAATTGTCGTAACGACTAAAGCAGTCAGCCACTCCACCGAGCAAGATGTTTATTAATGATTCTCAAGAATAAACGTACAGGAATAAAAAAATCTTGAGAAATAATAAACGATACAACTTCATATTTAGGATTACAAAAACATGGCATTGAGGGTGGGACGTGGAAAACCTACGCAAATACGCTAGCTATAGTTCTTATTTTTTTTTTTAAATTCAACCACATATACATGGAAAAAAGTAAAAGTATTTAACTTAAGATAAATATTTTTAAAGCCCTCGTTAATAATAATCATACACTTAACCGTGCCACAGCATGGCGAGAATACAAAGATTTCATAATTAAATGTAAGCATGCTGCTGCAAACAACTTTTCCTGAACCTCGTGTAGCATTTACGCTCCGAAAACAATTTTCATAAAATAAGCTCGAACATTAAATAATACCAAATAGGCTCAATTTGGTAACTTTACAAAGCGTAAAATTAAATTTAAATAATAAATAGCACATAATTCCAGTGAATTTTTTACCCTTTCTCATCTCATTTCTCTTTGTAATTAACATTTTAAAATATTTAAATTAAAAGTTTCATTCATGTCACCCATTTCCATTAATAATATACCTAAGAAAACAGCAACCAATTCCTCATTGCAGACTCCAGGTTTTTGGGTTGCAGCAATCCATTAATCTAAAGATTTAATAAGAGGGAAAAAGTGTGAAGACGTGTTTTATCACCAGAAATACAAAAAAAATCTTAAAGAAAACGACAACATTTAAGATTTTAACTTTAACAAAACATTTTTGGATTTAAATTTCTACAAAATTCAGCAAGGAATTTATTTAAACACACATTTCTCAACATTTAAACTTAAATAGCACAACTAGATTAAATTTTAAATAATAGTACAAGTATAACAATCCAAATGATAAAGAATTAATCAAAATCAGCATAAATACTACAGTTAAAAAATACAAAAAAGCTTTCAACTTATTCCAGTAAATATTCGTTAAATATATTTATCGATATGATTTAAGATTTCTTTTAACTATCCTAGTTCCAGCTAACACAAATTTTGACCATAAGTGCATAATATTAATTCAAAATGAAATTTTTGATTTAAGATTTAGTTTTTTTACGGCACCAGACACAGTTTCAGGAGTTAAAATTAAAAAATTAAATCTACTAGGAACTCCTCCACGTACAAAAAATATGAAAATCACAAAGTTGAAAACTAGGGCTAGACTTACCTCCTTGAAAAGTGTTCTGTTGAATGCCGGTGCTAGGAATAGCAAACTGGGGTTGGAAGTTTGAGAAATTGGTTCCCGGGAAAGAAGCCCCTGGGTAGGCCGACGGAGAGGCAAAACTTGGCGCAAACTGCGGTAAAGGACCTCCCAGCATCCCTGCACAATAAAACATGATTCCAATGCATGCAGCATCAGCAAGCATTAAAGAGTTCACGACCAAGTTGAAAAAGTAAAACCATTGTAACAAATAGTCGGCATTAGAAAAAAACGTGCCTTAAAAGAAAACGTTATTTTTTGCATCCTTTTCTCACACATTTTTAAATTTATTTTCAACACTGAATGTTTTAAAATCACACTTACACGAAAATAATAATTAAGACAAGCACTATGAAAGCTTCTCCAACGGGAAGCTCTCGATCAGGTCGAAGCGGGCCAAGACGCGATTAATTCAACGCGGCGCAGAACATGTCCCGCAAAATTTCAAGTAAAATTTCGAGCTTTTACGATATACTACAAGTACCTGGGATAGTGAACCCCGCCGGCAATAAAATAATAACCGGGGCGGTTGCGCTTCCTTAGGGGCGAGGGATCAGAAATCGATCCACTTCGTTTTTATTTGTTGGAATGAATTTTTATTAAAAAAATTATTGAGAAAACGCCCACAACTTAGAACACTGAATACAGGATCATGATCTCGCATTTGAAAAAAAAAAGATGAATCTGACAGAGAAGCACAACACGCACTCATAGCACCCAGTTCCATAAGTTACCTGGAGCGACCCCCGGAGCCATGAACGACTGGGGCTGAGCGGAAGCCTGCGGCTGCTGTTGGGGTTGAGCGTTCGCCAAGCGACTGAGAATGCTTCGCTCGGACATCTGGAGTCGCTGGGCAACGGGAGGGATCCGAGAAAGGGTGGCAGGCAATCTGCTCACGTCGGATTTCATGTCGCTCAACAGCTCTTCCAATTGATTTAAAACTGAAAAAAGGGTTTAACGGATGATAAATAACGTATTCACTCGTGTAAGGGCCTCCCTTTAAATGTTTACCCTTGAAGCTTCCGCATAAAGCACCCTCACAAAACTCTAACAATTGAAAATCGTACCTTTATGCAGCACTGCATTAGCAGGTTTATTACCAGCCAGCGATTCCTTCGATAGGTGCTGGTGAGATTCGGCCAGGCATTCCACCTCCGCAAATCTGGAAAAGTCGCGCGAAGAAAGGTTTAAAAGTTAAATAAATGCGTGGGTTAGAACCAGCGGTGGACGACAGGATTATAATGGACAATTTCTACCTGGCATTGAGAGCCATCGCGGGATGATTTGGATCTTGGGTCAAATTCAAATAAGCCGCTCGGCGTAGTTGTTCTTCGATGACCAGCGCCTGCTCCAAAAGCTACGAGAATAAAAACAACCCGGTTAAAACATGATACTCTCAACAGCGGTGGCGATCGATTACGGTTTAACGTCAACACTTGCTTTAAATCTTCGAGCCAAGAACTTGTTTTTAATTTCCAAGAAATTGCCCTTGCCAACGTCCATTTTAAAAGGCTCGTTGATTACTGCAAAACGTGGATCGTTCTGGATATCTTGCCAGCGACCGTACCCGTGTCTGATTATCGATAATTAAGGAAACTCTTTAACAACCAGGATTCGCTAACCATTTAAAAAATAAACTCCCACATAAGTCGACGGGACAATCTGTCCGATTCAAGGATACGTGACGATACCGGCCAAAAGCCAATAATCGTGGCGACGGTGCCAAATTTCATATTCACGGCCAGGCACTGCGGCCCTTTCCTCATTTTGCCAAAGAGTGTGCAATTCGGTGAAGCCGCCGTCAGCGATGTTAAACATAAATTTGGCCTTAATGCGGACGATCTCCTTTGTGGTGCCATCTTTTGAATCTTTCGATGCATCGTCTTTATCCTTCGTGGCGGGTTCTTCTTTTTTGTCCTTCGGTGCTTCGTCTTTCTTATCCTTTTCTTTAGCCTCTTCTTTTGGTTCCTTCAAAGCTTCTTCCTTTTCTTTGGTTTCTGTCGCGTCCTCGCCTTTTCCCTCCTCGGTCGATTCCTCTTTAGGGGTTTTGGATTCTGTCATTAAGTTAAAAAATACCAGTTAGACTACTACAACTCGTTAACAATATCAAATCTCAATAATCGCTTTTAAGAAAACACTTACCGATGGCTTCTACTTCCTCTTTCGACTCCTTATCCTCAGAATCGCTCTTTGATTCAACGTCTTGTTTAACGATTTCTGCTAAACGTTAAAAGAATATGTTAGCGATGTAAAACTAATATTGTTGGCCAAGATGAATAACTGCAAATAGTTTTAAAAAGGAATTCCGCTCACCGGCTTCTTTTTCCTTGGTGCTCGACGAATCCTCTTTCGAATCTTTTATTTCAGATTTTTCCTTGTCCTCATCGACCTTTGAACTCGTGCTTAAATCTTCGGCAGTCTTCTCCTTTTCTTTCGAAGCCTCTTCGGCAGTATCCTTAGAAGTTTCGCTCTGCTTCTTGTCGCTTCCTTCATCTTCGACGACCTCCATCTTTTCATCTTCACTCTTTGTCAAATCCTCGATTTTAATCTCGGTCACGTCGTCATTCTATCGATTAGTAATGAACAGAAAGTTAACGAAAGGCAAACTGCCATTAACTTAAAAGTAGATTTAACGAAAGTTAACGTACCTTTTCCTTGTCTTTCTCGTTGACATCCTTGGCGGGAGCAGGACTAGGTACGGGCGTTGGCTTAGCAGAAGCAGATGCGGAGGATGGTGTTGATTTCACCTCTAATTTCTGCTCCGTTATAGCACTTAACGGCATGCTGTGGGTTCCGTTTATATGCTCGAATTCTTGAACCTACATTGCACGTTGTCGGTTATTGAAAGCTACAAAAAGGCGCATTTTAAAAAAGCCTACCTTTTTCCTAATGAGAGACATCACTCCTATTCTCGTCAATACGTGTTGTCTCGAAAGCCCTTCTCGCGGAACTCCGTCGGCAAACGTTTCGGCGTTGTCGGCTCCAGGTTCGCACAAATGCCTCATGAACAACGAAACGTAAGCTCGGAAATTTTTCTCGGACTTGCCTCTTAAGTCCCTGACCAACCTATTTGTAAAACCGCGAGAATTATTGCATTTTGCTCGATTAAAAGAAGTAAATTTAGTAGTTCTTAACCGAAGGCTTACCACTGAGAATTGAACGCATCCTGTGGTGGCATACCATACCGCATGATGGCATTAAGGAATGCCTTTCGTTGCCGAGCATTGAAGCCCAGAACCTGATAACAAATTATCCGAATTAGATTAAAAATAGTTCATTCAAACTTTTACTTCAATAAATGATTATAAAAAGATTTAAAAAATGCGCCATCAGAACAAAAAACCCATTATCATCATTCATGTCAACAATTGCAGTACTTAAGTGGGTATTTGTGGGTAGGAAGGGGAAATAAATTCCTTTTTGATATAATTTATTTTTGAAGGCCATTGGCAAAATATTAATACTGCAAATATAATGTCCTAAAGCTTCAAATGTTTATTATTGGTATTTTTTATTCATTTATTCCAATATCTGTTGAAGTAAATGTTATTTCAAGAAGAAAATACCAGGTAAACATAAGTTTACGCTCATTTGGGGAGTACCGCAGGATTGAGCATGCATCAGATGAGTAAGGATCAATGTCATCACACGGCATCTCCCATCCCGATTTATGGAACACAAATCTGCTTCCGAATAGTTTGAATTCATAAATAAACAGATATTTGTTAACCTAAGTTTCAAGATCCTTTTACTAAACTTTTCATGTATAAATAAGATTCTTTAAAAATATTTTGGCCAAATGACAATCTTCAATTCAACTTTTTAAAAACATCATCTCGCCAAATAACATTCTTTAAAAACATCTTCATTGCAAATTGTGCGAATATTTCAGAAATCCTGTCTTCCTCTAGAAATTAAACTACACTTCTAGCTAATAAGGAAACCTCAAATTATGCTTAACGATCTAAATGTTAAAGCCATTTATTGCAACGATAGCATTAAATATACTCTTGGCTCAGTTTTAACTCTTAAATAAACGGGATAAGTAAGAAATCATTTGACTACAATAGGCTAGAAAAGCTAAGCATCTGCCGAATGGCATTTTGCAGAGGTGACAAATCATTTTCTCTTGCCTCAATGTTCCCTCCAACACGAGCGAGCAACGGTGGAAGCGGTTTATCCTTGTCAGACGACGGTCCTCCTTTCCTCCGAGTACGGCGTTCTGCAATTAGGGATTGGGTTAGTACGGATCGATAGACAAGCACAATTTTACTTATAAAGCAACGGATTTCCTCACCTCCTTCGTTCTTTTCCTCAAAGTCGTCATCGTCGAAATCATCATCTTTAAAGAGAGAGCAAGTTTCATCAAACATAGAGTTGAACAAGACAGAATGAAAGCACATCAATATAACAGAATGCTAAGTTTACCAGTTGGAATTGAAGAATCAGAGTTGTAATCCGAAAGATTGTCTTGCCACGTTGAATCCTCTTGACCGCCCATCGCGTCATTGTAATTCACTTGTTTCCTCACGCGTTTGCCTTTTCCGAGCGAGCGAGCCAAGTCTTCCTGTTGCTGTTCGTAATGGTGCCGAAGCAATTTCTCCCAGTAAGCAGGATCCGTGTTCTCGGCCTCTTGCTTCAATATTTCAGTCTCCGGCTCCTCCTGATAACGCATTTTAGCATTTCAATGAGGGCACACATTCAAAACGGCTGTCGCAGCCTCTATGAAATCCCAAACCACTTACTTCTTCTGCCTCTTTTGTCACGTAGCTAGCCACTTTGAAGGAGCCGAGGTATTCGTTAGCCCACATTTCCTTCTGCTCGATACCCTGCTTGGTTCGATCTAGCAAATCGTCGATGGCCTTATCGTCATAATGAATCATCTCCTCGTCTGTTGAAAACACGGCATGGATATAGTACGAATTTAAGCCAGAAAATAGATTTGTATAGTGATATTGAAAATAGAAACCTTGTTTCTCGTCGTCTTTGAAAAGTTCTTCCGTGCCGAAGCGTAAAATGTCATCCAGTTCTTGTTTTGACATTGTACCGGAACCTCTACCCATTCCAGGTCGTACAACCAAATGGGTCAACATCATCTTTTTCTTAGCAACCTAGTCGATCACAACAGAAAATGACTTAAGACGTCGCCGAATCTGCAAGCAGCGGCGAAAAAGACATAGAAAGGCTTCGACAACATACCTGGGTAATTCTTTCCTCAACAGAAGCTCTAGTCACGAACCGGTAAATCATAACTTTGTTAGCTTGACCGATACGATGAGCTCTGCTGAAAGCCTGCAAATTAATCGAGGAAATTAAACAGCTGCCCTCGCAGAAGAAAAATCTACTTGCCAAAAGCGAACGGATCGACAAACCTGTATATCATTGTGCGGATTCCAATCAGAATCGTAAATGACTACTGTATCGGCAGTAGCCAAATTAATTCCGAGACCTCCGGCACGGGTCGACAAGAGAAAACAGAATTGCTGGGCGCCGGGAGCTACGAGAAAGAAAATAAACAAAACAATACGTAAACATCTTTCAGGAACAAGTAGACACGGTTTAAAGATGTCGAGTTGTAATTCAATCGTTTTTACCATTGAATCTATCGATTGCATCTTGTCTCATTGCTCCAGTAATTCCACCATCAATTCGCTCGTACTTATAACCCTCATATTCGAGAAAGTCTTCTAGCAAATCCAACATTTTTGTCATCTGCGTAAAAGATTGGCGGGAAGTCGATTAGAAAATTATTTTAAAAATGTTACCGGTCGAATCGACAACATTTGAAAACGGCACTTACTTGCGAGAAGATCAACACGCGATGACCGCCGTTGTTTAAATTACGCAACATTTTCTGTAAAAGCACCAACTTTCCGCACGTTTTTGTTAAGTTACTGCCTTCGTATGCACCATTGGGCAGTTTCAAGGCTTCTTGCGCAGCAGCGGGAAAGAGGTAGGGATGATTACAGCATTTTTTGAGATCCATCATGATATTGAGCAAGGACACTTGGTGTCCACCACCTTTAGTATTTAAAGCCTCGAAGTTGCGCGTTAAAATATACTTGTAATATTTTCTTCAAAAAATCAATCGGAAACCACGTTAATAACGAGTAGACACGAGGACGTTGTAAAATCATTAATTAAACCTACTTTTGAACGGGAGCCAAATCCACGCGAACAATGAATTCACTTTTCGACGGCATGTTCTGGAAAGCGAATAAGACACGTTAATGAAACCAGGTATGAAATCACGGTAAAAAAGTGCACAAAATGCGCCCGTCGTTTATTTACCTTGAGTACATCTTGTTTCAAACGCCTCAAAAGATGTGGCCCGAGCATATCGTGAAGCTTTTTCACTTGCTCTTCTTTCGTGAGATCGGCAAATTCGTTTTGGAATCCTTGAAGATCGCTAATGAAAGTAATAAAAATGCATCCATGAATAAAAAACGTTCAGAATGATGAAATTAGCAAGATGTGGAGTTTTACGTACCAAAACCTGGCCGGACTCAGGAAATTCAACAAGTGAAACAATTCCTCCAGATTATTTTGCAACGGGGTTCCAGTTAACAGCAATTTGTAATTAATTTTGTACGTGTTTAATATTCTAAAAAACTAAACAACAAATTGGCAATTAGTCATTTGTCGCAAAAGACTCTTAACCCGAATTTTTTATACTTTTTACAAAGTTTTTACAAAATTTTGATATATTATTGAGAATCATACCTTGGATTGATTGTTCTTCAGCCTGTGGGCTTCATCAACAACTAATACGGCCCAATCCACAGAACCCAAAGTGGCCGCATCGATACTTATTAATTCGTAGGATGTGAGCAAAACGTGAAACTTGACAGAAACATCTTTCTGTTTAGAGAAAAACAGCACGGAAATTCACTTAGTATATAAAACGTCAACGATCACTTATATAAAATGCCGAAAAAGATGAAACCTTACCTTTAGTCTCGACGCTTTGGCGCCACCTCGAACCGCGCCTTCTTCGAACGACATCTCGTGTTCTCGGATCACAGCTCTGCTGTCTTTGTCTCCGACGTAAGTAACTACATAAAAGTCCGGGGCCCACAGCTCAAATTCTCTCTCCCAATTTATGATTGTTGACAACGGTGCTCCGACCAAAAACGGTCCTCGACAGTGGCCCTGCAATGTATGAACGAATGAGCCAAGTGCCGGGAACCCACGTTTCGACATAAAACTTGGATCGTGAGACGCACCTCTTTGAACAGCGAGTACAGAAAAACGATGGTTTGGATGGTTTTCCCCAAACCCATCTCGTCGGCCAAGATTGTATCTGTTCCTTGGGACCAAGAGAAACGCAACCAGTTCACACCCTCCAACTGGTAAGGATGTAAATTGCAGCCTGTAGCATCGGTGAACTCTGGTTGAACTTCATATTTTCTCTTTGGCTGTAAACGCAATAATACGATTATTTCATTTCGCTACGTTAAAAGATAAATATCCGCATGAAAAAGCGCACTTACGTCGACCGAAGGCTTGTCGGGCGGTGGTGTAAACCGCCGGCAAACCACATCGTCGTCCATTATATCTTTCGTCTTTGATTTCTTGGTTTTGCTGCCCTTCTTATTCGACTTTTTGCTTAAACTGCCGCCAAATTCCGAAGCAGCCCTGAGAAACAACAGGTAATGTGTTTTAAAAATGCGACTCGTAACGACGTTAGCATTACATTTACACCCTGTGCCTACCTCAAGTCCTGATAAAATTCAATTGCTCTCCTGAGATCAGGAATGTCGGCATCTTCGCTCTCAAAAGAAGCTTGATCATACGGTAAATCCCTCCATTTCACCAGAAAGTACATCTTTCCCTTCACGACCCTAAAGTAGTCGAAAACAACAAGGCATTAATCTCCGTTTCCTTCGCTTCGACCGTAAGCTAATCCCTCTCTCGAATTGCAGACCTATGATTGATCACTCTATGTACTGAAAGCCACTCTGGCC
Source organism: Xestoiulus laeticollis (assembly GCA_034698905.1). NCBI lineage: Eukaryota > Metazoa > Arthropoda > Diplopoda > Julida > Julidae > Xestoiulus > Xestoiulus laeticollis. Next base: position 29,120 of record JAQGCC010000081.1, on the reverse strand, counting down.
GTATGCCATAACGATAGAACTTCTCTTCCAAATTATACGGATCATCGTCCAACTTAAGTCTCTTATCTCCGTAATCTTTGTAGCTTCCATCGTCCAACGGCGGCGGTTCGTCCATGTCATATTTACGACAGTAGCTTCGATACATGGCAGGATGGAAAACGTCCAGCTGTTAAACACAAAGAATATATGCATGAAACCTCAAAACTAGAGACTGACAACAGGCAAATCAAAATCTGATAATCGGCAACTAAAAGTACCTGAAGTTCGGAAATCCAGGAACAGTGCCAGTACGATTTATCCCACCATTTGATGAAAAACTCGCGCAGAGGCTGAAGTTTCGGTGGAATCTAGATAACAAAATAATCTTCAAATTTGAGTCCTGCACTTTTTTTTAAAAAAAAAACCAAGTTTTGAAAGTTAACGACCGAATTACTTTTTTGCTGGTCGAAGGTTCGGCAGGTGGAATGTCGGGCTTTTTCTCTTCGGCGCTAGTCGAAGCACCATCCTTGGGTTCTTCAGTAACCTCCTTTTTGACTTCATCCTTCGTTTCCGCAGTTCCCGTCACGAGTTTATCCTCTTTCAACTCCTCCGGGGCATCCGCTTTCTTCTCCACGTCTTTTTTCTCGTCCTCTCTACTGTCGGCAGGCTTTTTAACAATGTCGTCGTCCAATTTGGGCATGTCTGCCCACCTCCAAGTAAGAATCTTGCACACCTTTCCGATCAATGGCTCAGCCTTGAAAATGCAAAGATTATTTATGAAAAACCGCATTCTTACAGCACACGAATGCGGAGTTGTTTTTAAAGGCAAGCGCAAGACTCACCGAACACCTCGGGCAGTGCCATTCTCCGTCGGGAATGGCTTTAATGGGAGGATTCAAGCAGAAAGTGTGGTACGCCGAAGGACAGCTATCGCAACAGAGCAACTCGCCTCCGTCCTTGCAAACGCGACAAAACTCCATGTGATCATCTTCTTCTTGTTCCTGTATGCCTTCTCCTTCCTAGAAAATGATTTTGAATTATAAAATATTGGTTCACAAATAGCGCGAAACCCAACTGCCGAAACGAATTGAAAAATATACTTACGCAGTGCGGGCAGCTCCATTTTCCCTCGGGTGGTTCCTCTAGCTCTGGGTCGAGGCAGACCAAATGGTAGGCTCGAGGGCAAGTATCACAAAGAATAATTTCTCCACCTTGCTGACAAACTTCGCAATAATCTTGATGGTCGGTCTAAAAAATGTTGGCGGAGGCGAGCGTTAAAGTACACGTTTCGTTACAGAATTGCGGCGACAACTATCGTTGTTGCTTGATTTTACCTCATAACCATCGTTGTCTGGATCTGATCCAGGATAACTCGAAGTCATTTTGGTTTTCTTTTTCTTAGTTCTCTTTGTTTTACTTTTGCGTTTCGAGGTCGTACTCGATGAGGATTTGTCTGAAGGACCACTCATGTTGCTAGCTTCTTCGAGCGCGAGTTCAAAGTCAGCATCGCTTTTGTCACTAAAGCTATCTTCCTCCTCCTGAGCAACCATAAATGTCAAACTTAAGAATTACGAAACATCGTTGACAGTGGTTCCAACAAGCAACGACGATTTCGGAAAATGCAAACGTACCGAACTTCCCTTCTTCCGCTTCTTAAATCCTCCCAATTTGATCTTCAGGGGCGCCACGGATTTTTTGGTCTTCGGCTTTTTCGCTTTCTTCCCGCTGCTGGTGCCTTCGCCAGCGTCTATGTAAGCTATACAACAAAATACAAGTCGTAAGAACTCCTGCGACAACGCACCGATTTTGAAATTTAAAATTAGCTATTATACCATCTTTTGGTGGTTTCTTAGATCTACCAGAGGAGGATGATGCTTCGGCCTCTTGGATGGCATCTTTATTGGGGTTGGCTATGAGAAATTCCCTCCACTTGGAACCGATCAGCATCACCATTTTTGACATCGCCAGTTTCGGATTGTCGTTAGCCAGCAAAGGACGAATGTGTTGGCTGAATAATTTGTACGTCGTCAGATTTTGGTAATCTGCATCGGTGTATTCCAGTTCGACGTCCTGAATGCCAAATTCGGCACATATTTCTGCAGAGCTCTTTTGAATCTTGGGAAAGCATAAAGCACGGCATATAAGCATTTAGATCTACGACGTGGTAAATTTGTGTTTAAAAGCTTACGGGGCTCACTTTATCTATTTTAGGTTTCTTTGACTTTTTAACCGGCTCTGCGATGTAATCAGAATCCTGTTCTTGTTCTGGTTCTGGAGTTGGAATGGGTGAATCATCTTTCAAAGGCTAGAAACGAAACAAAAATATTTGTTCCAAGTTTCTAGAAACTGATAGTAGTTCAAAGGCAATTAATATTAAATTAACGTTCCGCCAGACATACCTCATCGAGACTGTCGGCAGAAAGTTTTCGCTTCTTTTTCTTCTTCGACGTCCTTTTCTTTTCACCAGGCTCTCCTTTGGCCTTACGCTTCTTTCCTTTTTTCTTCGGCTCTGGAAACTCAAATACTGGGTCATCTTGAGGCGGGGGCTCCGATTCTTCTGGAGGTTCCTCGAGAGCGTCTTCGGGCTCGGGATCATCATCGGCATCGCCACCTGCTAACAAACGATTAAAATTAGATTAGGATCGATTAACCGACCGTCACAGCCAATTCTCCGCTTGCACAGCAATCACATGCTACTTAAAATCCGACTCAATTTCTACGTGTACCTAGCACAACTAATCCATCTTTAATTATACGTGCAGCACAAAAGGGGATTGGGTCACACAGGCATATTAAAAACACGCAAAACGTTCATTGGTACAGCGGGATTCACCAAAAGTTGACTTACGGTTGTCTTCCTGCTCTGTGATAGAATTTGCTGGACTATGGGCATCTTCTCCAGCAGCTTTGGAAAGGGGCAGAGAATATTTCAGAACACTTACACATACATTTTTGAACGTTTACGGAGTATTTATATTCGCATATACTTGTTATTTATCATACATGATATTTACAGCTTGAAAATTCAGTAGTTAAGAATAAGCACCGGGTTTGAAATCTTTGTTGAGCAATTTGTATTTGGACGAAAATTATTTCTTAAAAAAGCAGAACAATGAGAAAAAATGGTAGACAGTCTTAAATTTAAAGCCTGTGATTACATAGCAAAAGATAAAAATGGCCTTCTCGCATCTAAGGTTTATTTACGAATGAATTTATTCCGCCTTCAGACGAATAAGTGAGCAAAAAACGCATAATGTAATCTATATTTAAGTCGTACAAAATAATAACATGGTCTACTATGCGGGAAAATTTTTTTTTTCTCTAACCATTATTTAAGGAAACCAATTTATATTTTTGCCAGAATCTTAAATAAAAAACAGCAAAAAATAAGTAGCAGTCAAGGTTTAAAACTCGCCATTAGGTAAATAATATATAAATATATAAATGAAATTAGGCTTTCATAATAGGTAGAAATTTGATTTCATTAGGGAGTAAAACTCAGGACTTAACATCACGTTATGCTAGCCAAGGTTACCAAGGTGTGCCAAAACACTGAAATCCCAAGCCTGTGCTACAAGGTTAAATATCTAGACAAGAACTTATAAAAACAAACATTTTTTCAGCACAGTCACGAATCTAGATTGATCGGCTTCCGGCCAATTGGCTTCATTTTGGCAAAAACAACTCAATGGAAAAGGGCAAAAAGCAAAGGATTGAGAAACCCGAGTGTCTTTTTTACCAGGAATTAATTTCTCCATAGACTTTTTTCAAATTGTGTTAATTTCTGATTATTTAAAATAAATCACCCCCAAAATTTGGCACCGTCAGAATAGCCGAGACAGGATTCCAACCCAGATATCTAAAATGCTAGGTAGACAATCTACATGTATGTAGGATAACACTGATTACAGACAAAAGGTAAACCACACCAAACACGGTCAATGTTCTGTGGAATATAAAAAAATCACCAAAATTACCTATAGTTAGACACAAGAGAAGTGTGAAAAAATAACGAAAAATTTAGTACCTGATATTGGGTTGGCTAAACTAACTAAGATTATAGGATTGGAAAAATACGACACGAGCTTGGATGTCTATGTCCTTTTTTACTTTAATATGGGAAACAAGGCTCTATAAATTACCAAGCTTTCAAGAGCAAATGTTAGTAACCTTGATTCACAACTTTTTATGCAATATGGAAATAGGCGGAAAGTGAAAGCGATTTTATAGCAAGGTTTCCTTATAAAGTGTAGAGAAGCTACATAATTAAAACTACATTAGTAGAAATCCTAATTTGTATTTTCTTAAATTGCTACATGTACAGTAAATTGCCAAGATTTTTAATTACTGTCATTCGGAGTCATATTTAAACAATGGCAGGTGTCCAATTAAAAGAGTTAATTGTCACTTCAATTGTCATTGCCAATCAATGAAATTTAGGCTATATATAAAAAATCGGATATTATTTTAATAAGCTGTTTCTTATCTCTTCCTTTACAAATATTTTATTTTAATGCAGATCGTCACCAAAATTTCTGAACTGTGGATTAATATTTTGATATTTTTTCCATGCATTTTTGAAGCACTTAAAAATGCAAAGACTGGTAGCAGAGAAGGATTTTTTTTGTCGTTTATGCTATGATCTAAGATCAGGCGGTATTCTTCAGACTAAAAATTAGGATGTGCAACTGCAATTAACGCCAAGTGGGATAAAAAAAAAAATGAAAAAATCGGGATGAATAACCTATATCAGAATTTTTTTATCCCAGTTACATTACTGAGAAAACAGGCTTTTACCCATTGAGTGGACATCGACAAAAACAAACCCAGTGCAACACAACAACAACTTTCCTAACTTTTAAGGTATTAAAAACAATTTTCCCTGACCAACCTGAAAACAGAAAATTCAAAAATATGACAATATGGTACTTTTCTGATAGAAAACTGTTGAAATAATTGTGTTGAATTTCCCTGACTTTAAGTAAACAAATCGCTTTCTTCAAACTATTCCAGGCCTATACAATTCCCCGTTGTCACTGGGAACATAGCTGCAATTAGTATTTAAGCAATGTGCTTTTCAATCGTTCTTCCAGGTATAAGACACCCACGATTTTTTTCCTCATCCCCTCGTATCAATTAACGGCATTTCGATCAACATTTCTCGACTATAATTCCCATCTGAAGCACAAATAAGAATTTAATTCCCCCAGGTTCTCCTCCTGGGGTGGCAACACGGAAAAGCAACTAAATACTACCAATGGAGCTTTCCATTCTTTCATCGATCCTATTCTCAGAGTCCTTCCTTTTAAATTCGATACCAATCCCTAGCTCACAACCACCCAAAATTAAAAACAGTTTTATTCCATCATATCTTAAGCAAGGCCTCCAGATTTGCATAAAGATCCCTAAGAAAGTAAAATAAGAAAAAAGGCGGCAGCAGCAGCAGCAGCAGCATAGCGTATTAAGGAATGAATTACATGAAATAACTACAGAGGATGGCTATTAAATGGATATGTAATTTTTTTTACGATAGCCTACCTAAAAGTATAAATATCGATCAATTCCTAGATCGAAAATGAGCTTTACATCTTGGGGATGCTACTGCAGTAGCAAAGTGGGGTTGAAAAGGGGGAGGGAGGAGAGAAGAGGAGAAGAAGTAGGGGGTAGATTTGGAGGGGAGGGAGACTGAGAAGGGGGGGAGGGGAGGAGGAGTAAGTAACCTCTCTCAGGGGTATTCTCTAAAACTTCCCCCTTCCAGACCCTCCCCTTCTGACCCCTCTTTCCCTTTTTTCCCTTTCCAAATGAACCGATCCCTTAGCCTCCTTATTCTACTGCTTTGTAATATCCTAATCATTTCGTGCTACTTAATGGCCGCCATTGTTTTCATGTTTTACCCAGGTCTAACAATTTGATACACCTATCAACTCCTTATTTTAATCAGAAAGTCTTTGTGAAATTCTTTCCTAAAACAGCCAATTTGTCCATAATAAAGATTGTAGTTTGCTGAACATGTAATTCCTCTTACCCAAATACACTCGTACATATTTTCACTATAAGACCTTTATTAATTATGGACACTATTTCATGTAGATCCTACATCGAAATATGGCACTATTTGGTCCAAAATTATATTGGACCCATGTTGAATCTCATATAAGATAAATTATACACTAAAATACCATATTTGGGCATATGATTCAATTTCTGATACGTCCATACATGCTATTTCCCATATAATGTATAATTTTTCCACACAGGACAAATCCAGACAGAACAACACTTCTTATTTGTGTTTTATTATATTGTTAGTTTTCTTTTAGATTCTATTATGATAACAACTAATATAATTTATATTTTTGAATAAAGTAAACCATGCATTTTCGACCCTACACCTAATGTATGAAACTGAAACGGAGTCATTAAATTTTCGTGACTTTAATATATGTATAAAAATGTAAGATTGTTTTTTAACCTTGGCTTTATGATTTTCAAAGTAGCACAGGTAACGTGGCAAGAATGATGGCTAATACAGATGATGTACATGTACAAGCAGCAAAATGATCAAGGGATAAAAGTGGACATGCCAGATAGTTTATGACATCCAGACCATGACACAATCGCTCCTTACTACTTAATAAAGACAGCCATTGTTTCTAAATTTAACATCTTACCCAACAATTTACAGAACCTGACATTGCCAAGCAGAACAACATCAATGCTACTGCTGCAGGGGGACGTTTTGGCAGCCACATTTTTTTTTGTGTGTGCAATTTTGCTCACTTCAGCATGAAACCCACGCTACATCGTGAGACACAAACCCACCTCCACCTCCTCATTTTCTACTCTCCTATTTGGGTTCAGCTTAAAATATAGCTGTTTTTTTTTTCTCTCTTCTCTATCCCTCATTACAGATCGGCCAATATAAAAAAAGGGTAAAACCTCAGCGCCATCTTGGACAAAATTGCTGCCACTCCCAGCCTTGTTTAGGCTTAAACCTTTATGAAATACGCATTAGATATACAAATTGATTAAGATTATTATTAGGACTGAATATCCATATTTATTTGGATCATTAATTAGGTTAACAGGAACCAGATTCAAAACACTACTACTTGGCTATAATTACAAATTGGTATTTTTTCTACTACCCCATCTACAATCAATTTGAGAATGAATTTCTGACTTATAACTGCTACTGTATGTCAGTAATCTGAAAAAAATTTGTGCAGTAAAATATAAATGGATATGTTTTATCAGGAGCCAGGAAGGCTTTCACGCCATTCAATTATATATTATGCCTCTTCTAATCTATGACAGGTACAATTTCTGACCCTACAGACACAAACTTCAGAAGTGGATTAGCCTACTAATCAAATATTTTTACATATGTGGCTATTCATAGGCCAACACGTATAAAACTGTCATGACTAGTTAGAGAAAACGATTTGCTCAATATGGAGCACTAAATCTAACATTTCATTTGCCAATTTACTAATTAAACTTTAAGAGATGAAGAGGCTGCATGCCTTTGAGTCTCCCGAATACATTGAAAAGTGAAAGATAAACCCACAGGTACGTTCTTAATCCACCACAAGCATCGGTTCTTTTAGAAACGTTGTATTATATATACTATAGCTAACATCACATGAACCACTCATTTGAAAGATGCACGAGTACATGATGCATATCAGTTTCCATGACCATACCTGTCATTTGACCCTGATAATTTCAACAAATTAATCTAACAAATATGAACACCAAATATGTTACAATGCAACTTAAAGAGACATATATGCTTCACGTCATATTTAGGCTACTCAAAGCACGGCAAATCCACTTATAGTTAGGCTTAATCAGTACTTAAGGAAAAAGCGTCATTTTGACGCTGTATAATTATTTTAACACATTAATCTGAATATATTAGCACAATAACGTTGCTTCATTGTAAGCTGACTCACCTAGGACATGCAGTAGGCCTACAAGTAGGGCTAAAGACTGCTTAAGTTTACATGTACACCACATGCAGTTATTAAAAACATTACGTCAGTTGTCACAAACCTATTTGTAACGTGCGGCTAGGGTTACATTAATGATTATTAAGGACAATATATAAGCTAAGATATAAGTACAAACAAAAATCTGTCGAAAACCCAAAAACTTCAAAAAATGTGTAGGCCTATGGCCTTTGGTGACATAACCCTCTCAGCAAGAACATTAAAAATGATAACGAAACCAAATTTCCTCGAAACGTAATCCACACTCACATATTCAAATTGATTTCAAAGAAAAAAACTGTACTTTTCATACTAGAAGCGAGGAAAACAATGAAAAACCAACGCTAGACATTTTCAAGTTTTTCCGCTCATTTCCCAAGGGTCCACGCCATCGCCTTTTCGAACACATGCAAACACAATATACATGTAGAACGCCGCGTCTTCGGCCTTTTTTCTTTTCGAACGTGTCGCACGTTCTCGCTATTCTTCGAATGTATTCGAAATAGTGGAAATCTTGTCGAATTTGAGCGAAATAGTAGCACAAAAGCCATCCCCCGACATAGGCCTAACATCGGCATTTTTGTGAGCGCGCCGTTTTTCAGTATTCGTATTAATCCGTGAAAATAGGAAATTGGTGAAAGAAAGGATTATCGTTTTAAAAAAGCAAGTAAATTACCCAGTGGTGAACTGTCGTCCTGTTCGTCGAACGGTCCGTCTTCGTCGGTGTTTACGTCGCCTTCGTCCATCCTCTGCGGCGTCGGCATAATTTTTAATTTTTCACCAGCGTTCAATATGCTTCTTTTCCGATATAGAAATATGTCTGCCAGCCCAGCTTCACCCCCCCGTCCGCCAAAAAGCAGCCAGGAAAATGCCTTCTGCACATGCGCCGTGACGTCAAGCACGAGCCACCCCCTGACCCCCACGCGGCGCGAGGGGGGGCCGCACCGGTCACGTGACCGGAGAGGGGGCCTAGCAGGGGGACGAGCGCTGGCACCGACACAATGACGGTCCCCGCAAAAATCCCCCTTTACCCCTGTCGGCTCCCCTCCCCATGGCTAGGGGACCGACCGACCCCTAACGCCCGTCCCCTCTGCAAATGCCATTTAACGGGCAAAAAAAATACGTGACCGGCCCACCCCCAAACCCTCCCAACCCCCAGCCCTCTCCCTAGGAAATAACGATGCCAAAAAATTGCTTTTTATACGCTATATAAAAAAAAAATCCAATTTATATATTGTTTCCTTCATCTCGATTTCTTCAAACACCTCGTTGATAAATATCAATTAGGCTTATATAATAAAATTATTATTTTACTCGTTTTAAGATTAGTCATAAGAGTTATACAGTAAGTGCAAAGGTAAAATGTTATCTTATGAGGTTATAATTCAAATTTCATGTTACATTTCCATACCTTTTTATGTTTTTCATACATTATAATATACATGCACTCAGTTGGTCGAGTTTTATGAGAAAACATGTTAAAAAAATTTATGTTCAAATATATCCATATAAAAGTTTGAATAAAGTTTCAGGTTTCAGTTCATAAAATCTGCAGGACAAGAAGTTATGACAAATGAAATAAAGTTTAAGGAATTGCAATAAACTAACTAATAAAATTTTCATGAAAAGCTATATTTCAAGCAGATAATTTAATTTGTTTCATATAAAAGTTCGACTAAAGTTTTACGAAATATATAAAAAATGTTGTAGATTTCAAATTAAAGTTTTATAAACTTCCCAAGATTAAACTAAAAACGAGTTGCAGTAAGAAATTGTTATTTAGTTGCACCAAAATACAACAAAACAAAATTAGGATGCAAGTTTAGGAGAAAAGCACTACCATACATTATATTCAAGTGTTTTCTAGCAAGGGCGACCCGAGTCACACCTGACCAAACAATTCCTGAACAATACCACAACTTTATTCAATTCTTTTTTTGCCAGCTTGGATTAACAATTTGGATAAAACCAGCTGCGTAATGCCGTAATAAAAATGTGCTCGATGGTGCCTATTTACAGCATCGGGAGCATAAAACGAAAATTAGCTCCTATTCGTTAAATAATATATTAAACACACCTCTCCAGTTCAATAAACAACAAACTTACTCATTTATATACTTTCCAACGAGGATTAAGGAGTTCTTCTCATCCAACTTCGAGGAATGGAATTAATAATTATAATCGTACCTGGTTATTAAAAGATAAAAACGTTTAAATATTACATAGCACTACAATATCACTATAAATAACGAAATTTATATATCAAAATTAGGATATGAAACAAGTTTAGCAATACTGTATGTCATTAAGTTGATAACGGTATTAAAAAATCGGTTTTAAGAAATATAAGGCAAGAATATTAAATATTTCAAGTCTCAACTTTTACACATTTAATTAAAAAATAATGAGTTTTAGCATGCAATTCAGAAATATTGCATTAATGACAAGATTCCGACAGTTACGTCCACTTGGATTTAGTGCCATTTATAGACATAAATCAAAAATTATTTTTTTACTATTCCCTTCACCAAATAGTTAATTTACAGAATTTCACGTAATAAATCACATATTCAAGATTAAACTTGTTGGATTCCAATCTCTTTAATGAAAAAAAAAAATGTACCGAAGCAACCGCTTCGAGGGTGAATACAAACTGGAGATCAAACGACAGCGACAATACAATGTATATATATATATATATTTTTGCTAAAACCCAAAATATTCACAAAAATAAAAAATCTCACATTGGTGAACATGATTCGAAAACTGTCAGATTGTAATCTCATTACATCTTATATCCCCACTCCTACGTAAAAGCTAATCTATGAAATAAATCCTGCATGCAATTCCGCTTACTTCGATAGTATGCCCATTATTAATATTGACAACATTACAAAATATATTTATATATTTTAAAATCTCTCGTAAAAAGCAAAAAAAAAAAAAAACAATGTAAAAATGAAGCAATGAGGTCCTAATAAGGAAATCAAATGGAGTTTGTGTGTGAGAAGCGCTGTATGAGCATTGGAAAACTGCCTTAATTACCACAACCTGCAACGTTTCGATGGATTCAGCACGGAGGGACCTTTGCACTTGAATGCTTCGGCAAACTGAGGCACTTGAGATAATGTCCCCGTTACCCTGGATGGCAGAGATAGGATGAGCACGGCATAAAATCAAAATTATGGAAAATATCATCTCTACGAACCTAATATTTCCAGGAGGAAAACTCGATAGTTGCAAGAAATTATCGTGCTCCTCGTCCCTGGCAGCAGAACACATAGACTGGAACCAAAAAATATATCAAAATTTAACAACGGAAGTGCATGGAAGAAATCTTAAACAGTTTTAAGCTAATTAAAACTAGCATTCGACTTTACAATGAAAAAACCGCTAGTCATTTTATAATTTTTTAACTGCAGTTAACCGCAGTTCTATCGAGCAACACGTTACAAATAACACACGATTAGTACCTGTGCATAGGCGATGAAAAACAACTGGTCCGGAGTATAATCAATTCCTGGAAGAACTGGTTCATCTCCAGCAGCATCCCAAGTTTCTAAGGCCTAAACAAGAAGAAAATATAACGAGGTTATGTTAAAGATTGTTAAATTTGATTTAGGAATAACATTTAACTACCAATAAAAAGTTACACTTTCACAGTTCACATTAGGAAAACTGACACCATAAATATGTACATTGTGCCAATATCGTATTTACTCGCGTAGACATTTTTGTGGAAAAAAAATAAGATAATTACTCTCATTTAATAATTTTGCTCCTCGTATTCGATGTTCAATACAATGATCGCTAATGTGCACGTATAAAATGCATTCTATCAGTAGAAATAACACATTGCGGCAAATCATTTGAAGTTTAAGTTATAATTTCCATAATTTTCATTATATATTATAGCATGCATCACTCGACATTTGCAGTATAATTCAGAAATATTCATATACATGTATAAGGGGTATACTAACAAAGGGAGCCCTTACATCAGTAAATGCGTTACAAAAACACCATGCAACACAAAAAAAAATATCTAAGATTGAACTTTCAAACAAGATAAACCGTCCCAAATAAAATTAATAATGATGCATTTCAAAAATCCACTTTTGACAAGATTTTACACCTGATCATGCGGCTGTGGATACCTGAATTTTAACCCCCTCGCTCAGTAGCTTTTCTGAATGGAAGTTGTTCATTTTATGCTTAATTCACTGCAATTATTACGTTTGTAAATGTTTTAATTGGAATGATAGCAATTTTATGTGATGTTACTTACGTAATAAGCCTGCATTACACCTCCGATATCGGCAAAGGTGTTGGTAAGTGATTTATTCTTGAACACCGGCACCTGAAAAAAAAAAGCATTGTAAATTTGACTTTAAACATCTAAAAATTTGATTATAACGGAGATAATTTTAAAAGGCTTAGAGAAAATCAAAAGAGAATTATGATAAAACGTTAAAAAAGCAAAAACAATTTTTCCAAAATAAATCTATAAGTACCTGTATAACATCCAAATTATATTCTTCTTGATATTTTGACAAACATTCCAGATGTTCGGCAAAAGTGACCATTGTTTTATTATTCCATAGTATGGGAGTGTAGCCGATTCGTCCGAATTCCTTGCCTGGTACAATTTAATAATGTTTTTTTTAATATTCATTCCTAAAATCAAATTCAAATCGTTTTACTCTACAATATTTTAATTTATTTCGAGTGAAACCTACCGACTTCTTCGAATCCTTGAACCAATCCATGTCCAAAATACGATCCCAAAGCGCCAAAGGTGAGATACCTTGAAAAGCAACAAACAACCAGTTTATAAAACGTCCGCTAACTTTCAAAAACACACTTAAAATTTAGCATTTTCAACCTAAAACGTTTAATTTACCTCGGACAGCTGACGCTAAAATGATGTTCGTGTAATAAAATCGGAGGCAACGCTGAAATCGATAAAAAATGTCTCAACTACTGAAAAGTGAAATGCAGAATAAATTTTAAGCGGACCTGAGAAACTTACTGATTTGGTTGAGGTCCGAGTAGTAAGGGTTCATATCAGAAAACTCGAATTCCCTACAAGATATTTCATATAAGTTTCATGGATTTTTTTGGAAGTGTTTTACGAGTTTGTAAAACACAAAGTGGTTTACGTACAAGTATTGCCTCGAATCGTTTTGGATGGCACTTTGCAGCTTCCACCTTCGAAACAACGCTCCATTTTGTACGTTTTGTGAAAAATCTGTTTTCAAAACACTGAGCTAGAGATAGAGTGCGAAAGCGAAACAATCAGCAAAATGAAACGTGCATAATTGTATACAAAAATTGGACAAATGTTATCACCTTATCGTAATATACATTCAAGAATGTATTATCGATGAGGAAGTCCTTGTAAAGGGTCTTTGAATTGACGTTTCTCATCTGTTTCAACAGCAAACTCGTTAACAAATCAAAGAATACAATGACGGCTCAACGGCAATTCAGTTTCACAGACCTTGTCGACGGCAAGATTTCGCACTGCAGAATCCATCCAGTCTACATTCCTCAGCGTTTGAATAAAGGCTTCGTGGACGCCACGATAAACCTCGTTGACCTAAATAATTGCCATTGGAAATTACAGGAGGTAAAGAACACGCGTCGGACATCGGGACTCTTTTAATATTGCTTATAAATTAAAAAAATGGCTTACTGTATCGAATGTGTTTTGCGATAGACTATGTTGAGCATATAACGACAACAGCGCTACATGAAAAATGCTGTCCGTTGTTTCCATGCAGAATTCCCAACGCGGTTTGGGTTCAACGGCACCTGTTAAAATGTGCAATCTGTTTTAGTAAAACCCGATGAAGAGGATACAAAATGAAACATTAATTTCCTACAAAGGTTTTAATAATTCATATTTCTGATGGAAGATCCTGATTTTATGACTTTTTTAAAACTAAGACCTAAAAATACTACATAAATACAGTCGGTTCTCGATATAACGAACGCCAAGGTGATATGGACCATTCGATTTTTATACTGAGGTCTGCTTTTACACTAGGCGGCTTTCGTGGCTTTTTATGACCCCTAGCAGTTTTTACCGACTGAAATGACATAGCTTTTTGACCCAACAGTACTTATGTCTTCTATTAAACACCAGCAATACAATTTTTGCATTTAGCAAAAACTGGAAAGAGTGTACTCACTAAAGCTGCTTTCACAAGTATTTTGAGCACCCCTTAAATAAGCGTTCAAATGTTTTAAGATATTAACTTTTAAAACCAATCCTCAAAATCAATGAAAAAAGGAATCGTATGACATAGCAGGATATCCTTTGACTCTGACATTGAATTGGGATAGTGAACGGATCAGATTCTGATTGTTATACAGAACGTTGGCTATACTGAGAGGCTGGCTAATACATGAGAGAGATAGGCATTTTGGCCGATACCAACTACTCTGTTTGTTTTATTGAGAGCGGACTGTACCAAATTGCATTGTTAATTATTTGTTGTTGAAATGATTTTAGGATTCCGTACATCGCACAACACAATAGCAACTTACTGTCCATCTCTAATCCAGTGCTGCTGATAATTTAAACAAAATAAAAATACTTTAATACCTAGTGTGATTCTTGAATTTGATAATGCAAATAATGGTATAAATTTTAGGATCACGTTTACAAATACCATGTTACGTATATGGATTACCAAGTGGCAAATAATGGAAAATACCCAGATGATCTTAGCATAAAAATATAAACGGCACTTACCAGTATAGGCTCTGGAATACGTATCAAATGCAACCCTGTAATCCTTCGAAAGATATGGCGCATATTTTAATATTAACGTCCATATTAAATATGAATTGAGTGTTCTGAAAATTAATTCATTTTGGGTTAGACTTTTGCAATTAAGTAGTAGAAACAATCGACAATTAATTACTACACACCCGTGATCTGTAGAAGATAAAATTGCTGAGATGTCAGACAAATAGCGTGCCGAGTTTACGTATACTGGGGTATTTTCAGATATATAAGCATTTGGCAAAAATGCTTTCAAATGATCAATCCATATAACCTGAATTGGGAGAAAATTTATGAGAGACTGAGCACGCAAACAGTTTGCATACATTATTCTGCAATTAATTATATAATACTAATATTATAACTGTAAATAATCTTTGAAAGAATATCTGGATTTACCCACCCTTGGACAGATTTCACGTAGCTCATTCACGGTGACCTTTCTTCTGTCATCTGGCTTGGTATCTGGAGATTCCTTGTGTATCTAAATATTAAAAAAAATAATATTTACAATAAATCCCTCGATGGCTAATTCCGATACGACAGTAAAAAAATGTCAAAGGTGCCACACGAACCTCTGCAATTCTTTTTTCAAAATGAAACACTTCGTCCGCAAACTTGTTTGAATGGTAACTCGTGGCTCCTAATTGAACTGCTAAATCTTTCATTAACTGTATGTATGCCTTTATTATCTAAATGGAGAGTTTAAAACATTGCATATCAACATTTCGTAGCGTCGAGAAAATGCGAAAAACTGTTGGATTTTTACCTTATCGTCAGAAACACGAGAATAATACGACCAATGCGGCAAGCCGAGACCAGACGGTGAAATCTGAAAACATCAAAATAAGGATGTTAGATATCATATGTATAAAGTTGATCGCAGATCTTGTCCACTATCCTGACATTATATTCCAGGAAACTTTCTCTACAAAACTTGAACAACTTTATATTTTACAGCAACAGAAAATTTCAGAAGTGTCAGTTTTGAAAAAAAACACACATTCTTTCGAGGTAGATGCGCTTAGGGTCTTCAATTATTAAAAATTAACGTAATGGAAGGGAAACAAGACTGACGTTTATTCTTAAAAAAAAAGTTACGAGAAGATGAAGTGTCCTCCGTTCCCCCTTTCCATAACGTAAAAACTCTACTCTTAATTAAACTATTTCATTGATAATTGTTACAGCCTTTACGTTTTCAATGATGAGTATGGCATCAATTAGTAACTCATGGCCAAGTAACCCATTATTTTAAATTAAACGATTGCCCACACGTCAAATTATCAACCGTTTAGGCGTTTAGTCTTCGCCTGGGTTGCGATCTTTCGACGAATTTAACTCAACTTTAGCACACCGAGACATAGCAATGACATTAATTCGCTACCAATGACAACACATTAATTAGATTTTCTGAGATGGAAATTTATGTGGCTTAAGATGTATTTCTATTGGATAATTTAATGAAACTGGAATGAAAAAAAAAGTTTTATTAGCTGTATGTATTTCGATAGAGGTGCACTCGATCCAGGTTCTCGAGAATAAAACGAACATTCTCACAGGGACATTTCCGCACACATTTTCCCCACCTAGATTGCTGAAAATTGGATAAATTCGATTAATGTAGGTGTGGGGAGACGTAATTGTGAACAATTGCTCCAGAACCTTAAAAAACGTAAGATTTCTTTGTTAATTGCAAGATAAAGTGGACAAATAAGATGCATCATGCTAACCAACATTTCAATTTCCCAAATCTATAGTATTAACCTACTTAAAATTGCTGTTCGGCAAAGAGCCTACACCAAACGATGAGGGGGAGAGTGCCAATATTAATTTATTCAATATGATAGTCTAGGTCACCGAGAAGCCGTAAACAGCATGTTTCAGCTAAAATGTTGGCCTAGGCCTCAATGTCTGAATGCCATTTGGAAATGGGAAACTTGTTATGCATCTCACGCACACCACACGTATAGCCCAGGTTAAAAGCATTTGAAATGGGTACAAAAAATGACCTCCTTGGGCTAAATTGTGCGTACGTAAGCTCAAATGTCAAACTTGTATTGAGAACTAAGGTTTACTCCTTTATTTTATTATGATTTAGTTGAATACGTGTCTATTCAGATGAGCCCGAGCTCGATTTGTCCTCGGCTACATTTGGGGCTCGTACATGTACTTACGAGGGTAAATCTACAACTAGTTTCGCCCTACATTTAGTAATTGTTCAATCAACCCCGAGGGTCTCGTATTGCTTTTTGCCAAGTCCCAGCTCTGGTGTTTGTCACATCATCTTCTACATCTAAAGACCCTCTTCATCAGCCATTAATTTTGTTAGGGAATGTAATTTCTCATCAGGCCAAATTAGATAAACCCACAATATATGTTTCTTTCTGTGCCCACATTCGGCAAGTGGGACAATTGAAATAGCAAAAGTCAGACTTCTGAGGTTCAAAGAATAATGTGCAATTTCTGGAAGGTCACAGAGATGAAGTGGAGATTTGGTTCTGGCAATTTTGAAGGATTGCCACGTATGTGGAAGAAATTCCCTTGTTACCAGTGAATTAAGAGTAGCTACTAGATGGAAAACAACAGAGATTTTAAGTTTTTTAACACTGATGACCACCTGTGATCTTTTTCACGTACCCCAAAAGTTTTTTAAAAATACGAGTTACATTTATATCTCAGGATGGCAAACTGGAATTTTAAATTCAACTATAATCATTAACTTTCTAAACATATTTGTTGTCCAGAAAACGTTTGAATTAATTTGCATAAGCATACAAAATGAAAATGTAAAACTATCAATATCAACAAGGTTTTTTAGGATAAAAGTCAACTTTAAGCGGCTGTGCTATTTTATAGTCTCAAAAAAGGCTAGAAAATAGCACAACCGGCTAAATTAAGTTGACTTCTACCTTATAAAAAAAAGTTTTAGGTAGGCTTGCACACAAAAATATTAAACAAATAAGCATAGAACAAATTTGAGAAAAGATTACAAATTGGATCACTTCGAACATAATGTTACCAACTGATCATCTGGAAAAATCATCATCATCATGTCACTTACAAAAAAACGATTTTTTTCAAATCTAACAGTAAGTGTCAAAAACTTAACATGTATCTGGCAACTATCTAAAATTTCAAACTAATAAAACCAACATTTTGAAGATTTTAAACTCGTGATCACACAGACCCCAAGGTGGTCATCAGAGCAAGGGTTATTAATTAATGGCCATTATAAATCGCATTTCGGATGTTATAAAACACGTGTGGCCAACCTTTTTTTTGCCTGACCCTGATGCAAAACTTAATTAGCTAATAACAGTTAAGGCTAAGTTTATTAGAAGCGCACATGGTAGTCGAAGTAGTGCTGCTAAATGAAGAGAAGGAGAGGACAGATTCATTACGTCCTCTTAAAAATTACAATCACACGCAATTGATTAACGGTCTCATTGAGAAGTTCTGAATGAAGCTCTGTATTAAACTCTTTCGGCCCGCAGCTCTGCTTTCGCCTTCAAATACCATAATGACTAAATCGCAAATCATAACGAATTGGATATGAGGGAGTCCAAAAACCCTTTTTCCAAACCTATAGCTTCAGGAATGAAGACATATGGAGGACAAGGCTGTTTCAAACTCTGGCTCTTGTCCAAAAGGAAATTGGGATTCGTGGCTCTTGCGGTTGTGGTGCTTGCTGAGCACCCATGCCACCACGCATTTTTTAAAACTGCTGCACAAGGTTCTCTTCTAGTTAAACACTTCCTAAACACTCGCATTTAGATCGTATCGACAACCCTTTATCACTCTGACAAACAAGCTGGTTGCATGTCAACATCAACTTTGTGGTGGGCGACAGTCAGCTGCCGACAAGCACTCTGACAACGTTGTTGCAACCCCTTGTAGAACTACACGTCCATCAGCCGCTTAGGCAATCTTCACATTGACCTTTTTAACTCCATGCTAATTTACCAAAGTGGATGATCCGTAATGACGACTTATTAATATTCTTCCCTCATTCGAATTGCGCTTGGCTAATGTCTGACGGTGACATTTTCATAGTTAATAACAAGGAAGTTAAGAAAGTAAACCCCCCGAACTTTCAACTTAATTCATTGACTTTTCCAGTTTTTAAGATAATTTTGTCTGACCATCCTGACGACAAAATTAAAAATATGCAAATATACCGAACAACTTTTTATCTTGTAGCTCAAAGCAATTGTTTTAGACCACAATTAACAAAGTTCAATAAATGAACATCTTGAAGTCATCATGGTATAACACAAAATAATATAAAAATGTTTTCCTCGCCATATCTGAATTTAAAATAATTTAAATTATTCGGTAGTATATGTAACGATTGCATATAGTCGTACCATTTGATTTAAAAAACGTAGGCCTAATAAACATACAAGTCGGTCAATTTTTATTTACTAATGATGTTAAATTGAGTTGAATTGGGGATTCCCCGTTTCTATAAAAGCGGGGCTGGTTTAGTGTTCCATATCTTCACTTTAGTGAGAACTAATAACAGGCTATATGAAAAGAAATTAAATTCCCCTGACTTAATTTTAAACGAAATCAATTAATGAATTTTCCCTAACAACTCCAGCCATTTATCCCTTGTCCTTGTTTTTTGAAAAAGACGACAATGTTGGGCATAAACTAAGGTTTTTTTATCTTTGAACATTTAAACAGGCCCAACGTCTTCAGGAAATGATCCTTGGAAGAACTCAAAATACAAAATTCGCTTAAGTTGCGTGCCGAAAAACATGTACATGTTCCGAGCGAGTGCATAAAATGTTATTTTGTTGCCAAAATGCTACTCACAGTCGTTTGACAGAAAAGAAACGTCTGCATACCAAATTTCGGTACAACGAGAAACTTAACGGTGTTGAAATGCCACGATTAATATTTCAGTTGTACGTCTGCTTAACCGAGTTTATCTTACCCAAGGCCAGTTAAAGATGTACTAGTACGAAGAATCTCAGCAGAGGCATGGTCTTGCCAGATGTTTTGCAGAATTTCATTACGGCACTCGTCTAGAAACTGGGGTTAAATATTGAAATATCGTATTTTCCCTACTGTAAGCGAAACTCACCTGGATCACGTTTTTAATTGGGTTGATGTCATCGGGTTTGACCGTGATGGTGAAGAACGGAAAAGCTCCATGTTCCACGTGGAGGTCTCTAAGCACCTTGTTGGAATCCCAATTGTTTATTATGAAAGTGTGGATGGGTTTCCATCCCTTGAGATGCTCGATGAGCCGCTTGAGGAAAGCGTCGCCGACACTGTTTACGCCGTCAACGTCCATGCAAGAGTGGTAGAAAGACTTGAGCTTCCACTGGAGGGAATTGAAGTCCGAGGTGTAGGGCATGACTTCTACAGCCTCTCGGCTCACCTTCAAGAACTCTCTGCGAGCGTTGGCCACCACGCCAACGTCGCCGTAGTGCGCTGGAATCGGGTGGTTGTGGAGCCAGCCACCGCACGCGAAGCTGTAGAAGTCAACGCAGGGATCCACCGAAGTGTTCAAGCGTTCAGACACCAGAGCAGAGGTACGGTAGCAGTCTGGGCTGTCGCACAACGGCCTTCCAGAGTTGGCCGGCGGATTGCACGGCAGGGCTGCCAGCACGATGACAATGATGAGCAGGATTACGGAGACGAGCAGCAGCACGCTGATGGCAATAAGGCTCTTGCGGCTGAAGCCCCTGTCCTCCAGATACTCCAGCCGGCTGGGCAAGGGCATCACCTTCGGCTTGTTGCCGTCTTCCAAACAGGAATCGCTTTCCCGTGGCTCCTTCTCCATGTTTGAGGACTTGCGACTCATGGGGAACGACGTCGTGCACAGATTAGTTCAACTGCTTTCTGGAACGTAAAAATAAAGTTTATTAGCCACACGAACTTTATGGCGCTTAGCAATTCCTAGAGAGTAATGAGCACTGTTAATGTGCACATAACATAGGCATAAGAGTCTTGAAGAGACTGCCAGCATATACATGTACATGATATCGTTTCCATAACACCTAACTGGAAACAGGGTGGATGATGCAAGATTAAGATTAACATTTTAAAATTCGTTCGATTATGCAATTGAGATGAACACCTGCTAAATTTAGGCGTTTTCGTTTTTTTTGAATAAAGTTCAACAAACGTCAATGAGTACACTGCAGGCTCAAGAGTAATCTTGACAAACATTATGCAATGTAGAATTCCAAACCAATGCAATAATCATCAAACACGGGCATCGAGCTATTGTATGGAAATTCCACTTCCTGTTTTGCTCATACAGAAGACATTTATGAAAACAAATTTGGCTGGCACACATCTCAAGAGTTCTTGGATGCAAGCAAATTGTTATGTCAGAGAAACATAAAAAAAGAAAGAAACGAAACTCGAACTCTTGTGACATTAATTGGGACTGGAGCCATCCGAATGCCAGTTGAGTCCACCATTAAAAAATTAAAGACCGGAAGACCGCCAACCACGTCCAAGGCAATGTTAAAATTGATCTCCAGACCCCCTATACTATACAGGGTTTCTTGTAACACCAAGATCTTCGAAAGAAATGAAAAACTACAAAAGGGAAACTAAAAGATTGACAGCGGAAATATTGCAATCTTAAATTTAATTGTCCTAACATCTATTAAAATTTTGCAGTTTTAAGGCGCTCATTTTAGAGTCTACTGTAGATATCCATCCTCATAACATAAGGCTGAAATCGAGAACCTTTAACTACATGTACATATGCAATAAATAACCTTTCAATGCGGAAATTCACTTTTATAATTCTTATAGAGACATCCCCTCCTGAAAAAAGGACCTGTATACATGTAAAGGAATTTCTTCTTACAAATAATGGACAAACAGGAACTCGTATCCCCAGCTAGTTTGCATACAGGGGACAGAATTTTTATTCATGAACAATGGCTCGTTTTCGTGAATAAATTCACCCCTTTCACAAAAACCTTTTCAATAAATTCAATGACATTACCCAAACTGATCCCATGATCGAAAAAGCATGGCCATAATTCAACATGCGATTATTAAAAATATCGGTAGAAGTCTACTTTAGCCGGCTATTGCCATTTGCTAGCCTGACGTGCAATTCCATTTTTCTTCAGTTCCATGGCGGTCGTGTATGATTATTATTTCTACATTAATTTATTTAATTTAAGTGAAAAAATATGCGACAAAGGAGGTTTATAGGGGAGAAATTTTTAACCTAATCTACCCTAGCCAAATCTAACCAGAAATAATCTTCGGTTTACAGGTTTTCCATTTTTATTCAATTCCATTTTTTGTCATTTTTATTGCATGTGTGAATGCCTACATTTGAGGTTAGAAAATAACAATAGCCGGCTAAAGTGAACTTCTACCTAAATATCATAAATTTGACCAATAAAGATTAGGAAGCATGCCATCTTAGCATCATAAACACATTAAGATTTTTGATTTCCCCTGACAATTCCAGGTCTTTGGGAAGCCTGTTTTCAGATGTTTTTTTTTTGGCTGCTCAAATTTACGATGTATAATTAATGTCGTGAAATCGCACGTTTCGGTTAACTACAATTGTTTGATTAAAGCTATAGCATGCTGTCCATAGAAAGTTGAATTATCAATGCCATTACAGCATTAAAAATCTGTGAACAGGATTGTTATCGACCGACTGTACAACCTATTTATACACAATTATGGCAATTGAATTAATTCTCACACCCGACTGTTTGTTATCTGTCCTTCCAATGTTTTAACACAGTCAGCCAAAAATGAAGGCGCTCGTTGAATTAATTAGTCCTCGTGCCGCGTCATTTATTTATTTAAAAAAATATTATCAACGTCACAATAACTGCTGCCAATACCGGTTCTGGGATAGGCTACACGTAGTTCGAGGTATTGTAATTCAATCGCTACAAGTGCTTTGGAAAGCTTATATTATGATACCATCGATGACAACATTTTAAAAATCCGAAATATGAAACCAGAAATCGCAAAAATACTCAGACAACATGCCAACTTCTACATGTAAGCTTCAGAGGAGATACTTTGATATATTCAAATAAATTTTTACAGTTTTACTTCACTAACATGCCAACCTTCAAGATGTGAAGACTACACTTTGTACATGTACACATGTATATGTTCTTGTATATCAGAACGTCATGACATTTTGGAAGAACTTTCATGAAATATTGAGCTAACATCCTATTAAAAAATGGCACTTTCACGTCAATGTCCATGGGCCAAACACCACCAATCCTCATTCTTGGAACATAAAGGACCGTTTTTGTTGCTTTATAAAATCTTTCTGGTACATCAGAGAGAGTCAAGAAATGTTGGGAGAACTTTTATTCCTGCTAAAAATGGTAGTTTCACCCTGACTTCAAGGAATTCAAAGTGCCAAACTGCTAACACCACGAATTCCTATTCCAGAATTCCCTACCAAAGATCCTCCCCTGAGGTCCCACATCAGGATGTGCTTGAACCACGAATGTGGCGCCCCTTACACATTCTTCAAACTGAATTAGGTTCGGCTGTTTATACAGTCATTATTTCTGCTAAAAATATTGGACATTTTTGTTATGACATTTTTCAAACATTCCAAAATCGACAAGTTCACGAAGGCCCCTTTAAAAACTTATGCTCTCTGTTTGACACTGTTTCTTGTGACAATACCTGCAGAGCCTAAAAAAATGACTTCTACCTGCAACGGTTTGAAATATTTTCTAGATTTTTTTCACCATGCAGACGTTTTAATAACTTAGGAATCTGGCAAAGGGGAGAAAAGCAACATGGGAGCAGAGCTCGAAGGCCCCTGGACGAGTTTTAACGCTAGTTACGGATGGGTAGGGTCTAATGGACACCTTCACAAAAAAACAGGTTACCATAGGCGAATACCACGAACTCCGCATGAGGGCTTCACCCCTGGCTATGCAAAATGCCCGTAAAAAAATGGGAAGCCCTCACGTGGTTCCCTCGGTCAAAAAGCAAGTACATGTACAGTAGGTGACCAAACGAGGGATCATTTTTTTTTGTGTGAAAAAAAGACGTTAGCCATTGTGAGATATATAGGGACATTTTTTGGGACCTAACATTCCCAACCAACTATTTTGCTTATCACACAAGAGCAAAAATGCAGTTGTTGAACCATGTGGTAAACTATGAAAACACTGGAGAGAGAAGGTATAATGGCGCCTCTTTTTTAAGGGCCATAATATCACCAGGTGGTTTGAATAATCTACCAGTTTTGCCATGCAGTTGCACTGACAAATCATCTTTGAACCTTTTAGACAGAGTCCAGGTCAGCAATTGGCGCTATGAAATGCTCGCATTTGTTTTTTTCGTTTTTGAAAAAAAAATGAGGTCATATAGTGCATATAACTTAACCACGAGGTTGGGGGAGGGGAAGACATGATAGAATGACCTAATGGTTAGTTTGAAAATTTCCGTTTCAAAGTGACACAGGGATCCTCAGTGCTTTATTTCTGGTAATTAGGCTACTGTAAGAGATTGCGGTTTTAAAATATAGGATCCAAATCTTCATATACTAGTACGTGTAAATATAATTACATCATTTTAATACATGTATATTGATATTAAGGTTGTCCATTAAAAATGTAAGTACATGTATAAAAGCTTACAAACTCATAAACTAAATACGGTACTTAAAGTACATGTATAGAACTTATAAACCAAATCTCATACCAGTGATAAGTTTCATATAAGTTTGGAAGACATTTCAAGAACGAAATTCCTGCAAAATAGTGTACTTTTATCGTGAATTCAAAAGGCCTTGCTGTTCTTTATACTAAATACAATAAATATAATAAATATTTATAATAAGAACTTTCCAGCTTTAACAGCTTAAAATTGTACATTTTCCGACTTTTAAGACGACTGGACATCATAATAATCCTATTGTATTGTTGTATATGCAAGCTTTAGTTTTTGTTTCTCAGTACCCTCACATCCGCTATATCTGGGTTGAATCAAAATTTTAATTACAACGAGTCCAAAATACCATTTATTTCCAAATACAACCTACTGGACATTGCCAGCACTATCACTGAAAACTCTGCAATTAAAACTACATTTTCTTTCCGTCTTTAGATACTTTGATATGGTACAGTGTCCCGATATCTAAACCCTTGGATTTTATCGTGAAACAGACCCTTACGAAATTGCAAACAAACTTTGATTGCACAAGATAAAAACTCAATTATTTCTGGTAAATATTGATGAATTCAAAGTTGGACAAACTATAGACTAAATTATATAAATACATACAGCATATTGAACCTTGATAACGATAAGTTCAAGACTGTACCCATCACTTTGAAGTACTTGAGATGCAACACCTACATTAAAAGCATAAACAATGTACATTTTAATTTATTTGATACCAGGGTGTTTCCTGGTTTGTATTATATGGGTGTACCTTTCAAAGAAGTTCAGGTGAACCATGCACAAACTGTAGCAGGTGGTTTTCAGGAAAAAATTTGATGCAATATTTGGGACTAAATAATGTGTCGTAATTTAACTTTATTGCTAAAGAGTGTGACTAATTTAATACATGTATATTTCTTTAATCGAGTATTAAACAGTTATTAAATTGAAACAAACGCGGCTTATAAGATTATGAATAATTTGCAGTACTCTGAAAGTAGGTTCATAAATTACTAGTCATTTCCTGGATTTTTAAATTACACTTTTATTGGCATCGAATTTCTTGCACCTTATTAACCCTAGATTGCGTACATCATGCATTTAACGAGAAGTAGAGAGCTAAGAATATTGCAATATGATAGCCTTGCACACTTAATTACGAATTAAGTACTCACTTGAAATGTTATAAGTTGCCTATGTAAAAATGGACACTGGGCATACAGGCAACTGTAACAACTTGAATTGGACTACAAACATAATGTTTAAGTTTGTGCAAGGACACATTCACGTGCACGTTTATGTGCCACCAATTCCTCATTTGCGTACACATGTAAATTAAGTTTATGTTTGCAAATCAGGTCGTAGAAAATAATTGATAGGCCTATTCAACTGAAGCCAATAAAGGTTTTTGAAAATAACGAATGCCGTGTAATCAATAGGTATAAAAAAATCAATAGTTTCATATTGGATTTTATTTTTTTAACTCTTACAGCCACTCCTGTTTCTTTCAGTAACAATGTTTACAAGTAATGTCTTCGTTAAAAATAGATAATTTGGCTGTATTTTTCCAAATGAACAGATTGGATCTAAACAAAAAGTTCATACTATTTAAAGTAGGCTATAACCTTATAAAGTATCTTAACATGCACATGAAGTATGCACAATGGTATAACAGTTATGTATCCAACATTAATTATTAAAGTATATATGGAACATGTTGATATAATGTAACAATTTATTAATACTACATGTAATGTATAAAATAACTGGAAAAAAAGATCGACAAAGATTGTCGAGAAACCCTGTAAACTATCGATTGCATGCGCACTTCTATTGGCACGTGCAGTTTGAATTCGAATTTAGTTTGGTTTTGGAATTTGAAAGTTCTGGATGTGGAATATGAAATTTGTTGTTTTCTGCGGTCGTTTTTGAAATAAAATAAACATATATATATATGATATATTACTGTGTAACTGCACTAAGTCAAACTGAATTTGAGTGCCTTCCTTGAAATATTTCGACTATTCGAAGAAACTGACCTACATGTATCTTATTTGGAAAAAGCCATTCCAAGATCGGAACATTATTTGAACTGTGTTGGATACATTGACCTGGTGAATAGCAAATGTGATTGATACCATTTACAGCCTTTTATTATATTTATTTCTGTCTTAAAAACTGAGCGCGACACATCATACCCACAACGTTATACCAGTTATGAATTAAAATTAAAAACAACTGCACAGCGGGTAGGAAATTTTTCCTAGAAAAGGGGCATAGGCTATTTAAATTGCGCCTATAGGACTGTAAATTTCAAGTTTGAAAGAATTTACGATGAATTTAGCAACCCAACCGGCTTTAGACCGATGCTGATTTATTCAAAGCATTTCATCATCGTTGCTTTTATAGGAAACGTCTACGTTAAGGTTTAACTGCCGGTCACGTATATTTTACACGGCTATAAACAATGTTTTAACCGGTAATTATACATGGGATTAAAACAGTGGTTTGCAAATTTCAAATTCAAGCACTCAAGTTTGTCTCATTCTCAATGGAAAATCAACACCGGCTATATATGAAAGTTTCGATATTAGTTTCGTTTATAAGCCGGCAAATGCAGTGTTTTCATATATTAATAATTATGCAACCTGTTAACTCTATAGTTGTTGTACATTACGTGGTATATTCCAGCTTTTCAGGCAGCTAGAATATAGATTTTTAGTTCGCAAAACTAACCGATTGATTTACGATCGAATAAAGCATTGACCAGCACACGCCCAAGAAATAAATCACACTTTCAGAGGGTAGAATTTATTTTCGGTGGTCAATAAAACATGAAAGTAGGGTTAATTTGCATCGTTGTTCTATAGGGGTCTGGCATCGTAATATGGAGCCTATGGTTAACGGCCATTGGGGCAACGCACGCTAGAAAACCTCTTAGTAAAAAGCGTGCCCCCAACAGGTAAAACAGGATTTTTGAAACTCTTTTGAGGTAAACCCACCTTGACCAGCGGCGGGACTCCCCTCCGAGAATAAGGCAAAAGTAGAGAAACACACAAACAACTTACCTCTCAACTTATCTATTCCTCTTACGACTATGGACACTTTGGCTTCTAAATGAGAGTCCAAAAGCGCGTCTTTGTTACTCGTGCATAAATATTACAGTCCGAAGAAAACTCGCTTTTAAGAAAGTCCATGTTTTCTCCTCGTTTTTTAGTCGGCAACACGAACGAAATCCATTTGAAAAAAATGCTCTCGGCGAAGACACAACTCAACTAACATCACTTTCTGGCAACGAATGAAAGCCTTTCTGAAATTCTGATGCCAAGCTAGTGCTGCCTTCTTCTGTGGACAGGAACACCCAGAGACGCCATGTTGGGAATCGCGGCAGAGGATCAATAACACACCCCCTCGTGCTGGATTTCTACCCCCAGAAAACTTTATATTAACAGAAATTCGAGATTTTTTTAATATTTACTCAATGGGGAGATAAAAGCAATCATGGATAAATATATAGAGGATGGAGAATCAACAGATTGAGGCACGAAAAGCAAGAAATGAAGAAAAACAATAGAAGAAAACACGGCGAACTAAAATATATTTCAATTCATATTCCATGTTTCCTGTATTATTGCAATTTATTGTTTAATTATTATTAAATATTGAAAATATATATTGCAAAATTCAACACGTTTGTAAAATGTTATTTTTATTGTTGAATTATTGTCATTTGCCGCACATTTTGGCAAAATCAAGTAGAAACTAGTTTTAAAGAACAGGAAAATATAAGCTAGGAATTGTTTCTGATCAGATTGCCAGATTTCTACAATATATCAAAACATCTCAAACTAAAATATATTACCATATATATTTCTTGCTTTCTATAAAGTTTAATTTTCATTCTTTTTCCTCTAAAAATTTTGGTAAAATCAATTTATGGATACAAATTGCAGGTCTAAAATAGGAGATTGGGTCGATGTAATATAAAATATTGAACAATGTTACATTTTAAGTCTAGTTTAATTCGAGTGCATTCAATGACCTGGTTTCAACAATCGATGTAAAATGCATTAACTATTGTTGAGAAAATTCACTGGGTCGTTCAAATAAAACGTTTATTTCTCCAATTTATTTAAGCTAATATAAATTATCTATACTTTTGGTTGAAAGAGCATTAGGTTGATGAGAGTTTGAAACTTCTAGCAATTTCAGAATCTGTATTCATTTGGACTCTATAAGGGTCAAAATTTGGGGTCGTCTATAATTGACTCTGAAATACGAGAAATCATTAGCGAACGACGTCATACTTGCCAAAATACAAATTAATGAACAACATCGTTTGAATTTGTAATTATGGTCTAGCTTCCCGGAAAAAGGCAATCCTATATACAGGGTGAGGCATTTAACTTGAGAAATGTAAATGTCAATTAAACAAAGCATTTGACAAAGAAATGTCTTAGACAAAAGTTGTCTGCCATCAGAGGGAAATTATATTGACACTATTTACGGCAACCTTGAAAGTCATTGTCAAGGTCATGTCAAGGTCAAGGTCATTTTTTTTAATGAGAACCCCCACATTTTAATGCAGATTCCTAATGTACATGTAAAAATAAGTCACAATTGTTTGAAACAGTTTTTGATTTGATGAATAATTACACGGTTATTTTGCATATTTGAAATAATTATGCAATTTGAAT
>JAQGCC010000080.1:0-63912 GCA_034698905.1 Xestoiulus laeticollis | reverse complement strand
AAATATATTGGAAATTTAATTAACTCCTCATTAATATCAATAATTTATTCAGACTGTACTGGTGTTTAAAATGCCTTTAAAAGGTGTTTAAAAAGACAGCATTTGAGTTTGAAAATCAAATTTTGAAAATTCATACATATTTTAATTCAATACTGCATTTAGATACAAAATATTTGTGTAACCATGTATGTTACATGTTATCATATACCACACACATGTTTATTACATTTATATACAGCACATGTACATAAAACCTAAAAATTTCCCCACAGAAAAGCTTAATATTGACATTAGTGTGATGTCATGATTTGAAAAGCCGCTTTATTTGTTGAGTGATATCATAAAAATAATGTCAGTATATTACCGGAATGTAATGCAGGGTATTGAGTTTTTGCGGCCAAATAAGCATCTGGTTTTCAAGTTTTTGACATAGATTGCGACAGTTAAATCTAACCCATCCATAATCCAAAAAATGTTGATAAATTGCACAAACTAGAGTTGTTAAAGAGCATATACACATGTTTCTGAAAAAGCGGACGGGCACAAAGGATTACTAAACATGGCCACATTTTAAAGTCAAATTTAGCTCACGTGGTTTATCTCAACATTTGTAATATAAATTAGGCCAAATCATGCTGCATATCAAGTAGTATATATAGATTAAACAACCAACCTGGATTCTAATAATTTTGATATATCGTGCGAACGCGAAAAATGGAAATGAATCTCTAATTTAATCTACTAATTACTTTATAATAAATTATACATTTATGCACTTCCCAAAAAACCAAACTAGTTGCACTATAGTTGCAAATCTGTATACTTTTTTATAGCCAAAATTTAAATGTTCATCAAATTCGTAGTGACGGAGGCCGATATTATAGCCTGGCTAAATTTCTCTACCTTGAACACACCTTCTGCTGTGCTTCTACAGAACATTTAGATTTAATTTAATTTTGTTCGAAAATGCAACTTACTGAATGCAATCTCCATTTTTAGGACAAAACCAACTGCACTTTATAGTGCTTTTAATAATGTTCATACAAACTTAACCCTCTGATAACCACTTCTTTTTTTAATCTTGAAAATATTGACTACAACAGTTTGGTTTGCTTTAAAATTTCAGGTAGTTGTCAGGCATACATTTTATGCTTAGGTTTATGGCCCTTAATACTATATTTTAAATAAAAACAGGTGATGATGAATATGGCATCTAAATTGAACCAAATTCTTGCTTCATATGTTTGTAAATAGTGCACTACATGCATACACTAGAGTTACACTCAAAACATTAAAAAAAAAAATTCCATGATGAATTTTCAGTCGATTTCATTTTCTGTTGATATTGAGTTTGTTTTACATTTGCATTTTGTAAACATAAACCTAAATAAATTAAATATTTATTCGAAGAAAACCAATTTGAGTGATTCATTGCAATTGAAACATATCATCTCTAGATATAAGCTTAAATATAACTTATATATGATCAAAACCATTTGTTGTCAACATTTCAAGATATTGGGATTGCATTTTTTCGTGACTTAAGTTCCAGTTTCAATTTTAAAAACCAGATAGAGGGCTACATATGGCATTATCATCCCATTTGGTTCAATTGAAATATCCTGTTTAATGGCATACCTAATCATTGGACTAATCCAGTCTATTACCAAAGCTCGTAATTCAGGATCAACTAGTAGTCCTTTCCATCGATCCAATATCTGATTACTAGGTTTTATATATGGCACGCCATTCGGGGCAGTTAATTTGTAAGTATTAATTACACTGCTGCCAATAAACAACAGTACATCCTACTTAATAAAACAGGGCAAAATCCTTAATTAAACCATAACTATGACCGAATACATAGGGTCGACCGACAGAAGATAATTTCCATAATCAGAGGTATATCAATTAACGTCCATTCTTAATTAAAGACATCGTAAACTTCCTCCCCCATTGCTTGTTTAATTATTTGCCACAAGCTCACAGAGTGTTTAGTAAATAAATATATTCAAAACAGCATTGGGTTTACCAACCTTTTCCAACATTTTTTTCAGAACAAGAAAAGGGACACCAAAGGAAAGTCAAAGCTATAATAAAATTCCAACAGAAATTAATATACAGGATATCATCTACATGTACATGTTTATATACATATGTATGCATACTTAACCAAGCAAACAAAACGTTGAACTTGTCCCAAGGAAAGCTAAGATTAAAGCTTAACGTTTAATTAGATTTTAATAGTCGACTAATAGCTAAACACAGAAAGGAAACCAAAAAATTAATTTAATGTAGAATGGCTCATTATAGGCCATTAATAGTCAAAACAATCGACCATTTAACATGTACAGGAAACGGATCGAGTCATCTGTTTAATGAAACAATATAGATAAAGTTAATTTCTTGAAATAAGGTCATCTAAAAATGTAGCAAAATAATTCAACTTGAATTTTTGTATACTATGATCTTAACATTTGACCTAAATGTGATAGAGATTATTTTTTACTTTTTGTTTAATAATATGATGGAAAAATACAAATATTCCCTTAGTGTTAAATTATCTCCAAAGATGGCGCTGCATCCAAGTAAACAGACCCGTGTACACCGAGACGCCATCTCTGGACAGAAACAGCAATAATTTCGTAGATTTAAAACAATTTACATTAAATTTAAACAAATTCGATGCTATGTTAATTTTCGTTATTTCTTTGATATTCTTTGATGTAGACATACAAATTTTCAAGATTTGGGATTTATTAAAAAAAAAAAAAACTAACCTGGCAACAGGCTTTAATTTTACTCTGAAATTTGATGAAATTGCATTTCCCAAAAGTAGAAAAGCTTCAAAAATTCCAGTCTTAATAGTCTTTTAGTTCATATGGTTACGACATGATTCTTAGGCTCAGTCAAAAAAATTCTCTCTAAATACATCTCGATTCACTGACAATAATCGGAAAACAAATCCCCAGAGATTTACAGTCATACAAAATCAAAACTGCCATGTCTCTGGTCACAAAATTTATTATTTCCTATTCATCTAATACAGGAAATATCTCATTTACTTCCACATGGAGACCGATAAAAGATAAAGCCAAGCAAAGTCAGTCTTAGTTCATTCAAAGTCAGTCATTCGAAAATATCGAATTTGAAGGACAACATTCAGTTATCATAGCAAATGTCAAGCAAGATCACGGAAAAGCACTCAAATCATGAATGTACAAACACAGGGATTATTTTCCTTTGAAATTTTCAAATAAGTGACATATTTAGCATTACAAAATTCAGCATTTTCTAGTTTGCATGTATAAAACAACGTTATTTTGCGTGGAAAATATCAATTTATAATAAGTCATAATATGAAATTCTGATATCTGGCAACTCACAAAGCTTAAAAAGCGTTAGTTTTTCCCCTTTTATAAATAGCTAGCTTTAGGAGCCCATTGCGTGCTAATGAGGGGAGTTCACCTTAGTATACCACCAGTCCGTATATATACATATATATGCGTGAAACCGTATCGGAAAATACAATTACCAGATTATGGGGACCGTGGGTTTAACCCAGGCTAACTGCTTGCAACAATTACCTTATTGGGTTCCCATGGCCTAAGTCACACGAACAAAGCTGTGCATGTTGCTGGTCAACACACTACACATAAATAATGAAATTTCCAGCTCGATAATCCAGGCAAAAACATTTGCGATATTACCGTGACAAGTCTGATCTCCCTTTGATGGACACTGGCCAAAATCCTACTAGCTGACATATGGGTCCCTAATATACATCGTTGATTAAATAGGCTAATAGGGACAGTAAACTCTATACACATCGACTATTATCACATCCAATACACACCCTATAATCTTCTTTTTACTTTTGTTTTTAAATGTTTAATATAATAATAATTAATATAATATAATGATAAAGATGTTTAATATAAAACACATGTGTTTTTAAGCATATGTTTTGCATAACAATAATAAGTTTGTACATGTGTTCAGATAATTTTAAAAATCACAATTTCAGAGAGTACATGTTTTATGTATTGATGGGGGACTATTTAATTTGATAATGCGAGATATCTAAAAAAAACTAGAAGGGGAAAAGTTAATTTCATTATGCATAAATTTTACAAAACATGTTTATTTTGGAGAAATAAGATTAAACCATACATGTTCATAATGAAATTCGCTATCCCCATTAATTTATTTAAACTTTATTTCAAACATTTTCCTAAAATGCTTTCTTTTGTAATTATCAACTTTAATAATCCACCTGTAGGCCTATAATGAAATAATAATTGATTAGAAATAATTCAATATACAAAAACATTTTTTTCTTATTTCAATGCTAATGTAATTTCATATAAATTCAAATTCTGATTTATTCTGGCACATTAACTCCAACATCATACGACATACATGCAGATTACTACTTCAATGGGAAATCAATGGCCGATATTCGTGGTGCAGTACAAGTACCGTGCTATAGTACGAGTGTAACTGTGGAGACCTAAGAGCCATGGATTCACGAAACATCTCGTTAACCGGAAATTGACATTTCTGGTACGAAATTACAACTAAAATGTGAGTAGTGAAATATGGCTCATGTTACCACGAGAATCTCCAAATGAGTCAACAGTCAAATTATAAACAAACAGCATTAAACTGCAATGGATTCAGCCAGAGGGATGCTAGAGAACAAATATTTAACCCATCTAGCAGTGTTACCTCATACATGTATGTGGACAAATAGGGAAACACGAATCCAATGAAGCACTGACACATTTAACTCAGTTTATCATCTAATTGCTGAAGAGTCCTTAATAGTATACGTAAAAGTGCCTTGCTTTTAGCCTTATTACTTTAAAAAATACATCTGCCTAATATTTCATAACATGTATAGCTTTATGTACATGTACATGTTCAATTGTACATGCATATGATGCGTAGCACATTATGCAAATAAATATGTTAACATAACCTATAACTTATTTTGTATTTTTATACAAAACTGTATTTACACGACTTTGTAGCCAGCTATGGCATACATTTATACGACCCTCCAAAATCGATTTCTTATTCTTTTTTTTTTCAAAAAATGGGAATTTTTGCTTTCAAGGCCTATGGAGACAATGTCGCCCGATGTACCGAAACAATAAATCCTACTTGATCTTAAAACTAGGCTATATCATTATGATAAAAACAAGTGACACAGATACATTCAATGAATCGCAATATACTTTAGTGTGTCCAGTCTAGCCAGACAGCAGCGTAAACTCGAAGCACTTCTTGCAATCTTGAAGTTTTAGTAGTGAAATTTCCTTGAGAACCAGACTGAACTCGAACGTTATCGAATCATTCAGTGTAGTGACCTGATTTTTTTTTTTGTCACTGTCCCCTCCGAAATTTCAATTGGAGATCGATTGATCAGTTCATTTACTTAGTGCGAGAAAAAGGTCAGTCATAAAGGAAATGTGCCGAAGATATGATCGCTAATTTCTGCTTATTATCGATCACTATAAATGTTGTGGCTGATTTTCAAGAAAACTCATATATTGATCTTCCTGACCTATGATACGCTTTTACCAAAATGCAATTTCATCCGGCTGCAATGTGTGTGCTAACCGTGTTTACTTAGACTAGCATCATTCGATGAATTAAGGTTGGTTTAAAGCTCACATGTGCCGGATGAGAGATTAATCTGAGAGAAGCTTAATTGATCTGACGTCATTACTGACGTTTTTCTTCAATATACTATTTTTATGTTCAAGTGCAATCCCCGATAATCTAAGATTTGAAGTTGATCAGGCCATTTACTATTTTTGTTCAACTTCCTTGACTTTTCCAGTTTTCAAATAAAAATTTCCTGACCTTCCTGACAAATAAAAATTCGAAAATACGACAATATGTCTTACAGCTTCTTGACGTGTTGCCCAAAGAGTTGTTTTAAAACAGTTATTTAATGTACAATGTTTAGCAAATGATAACCATTAAACTAGTTTTTCGTATCCGAATTAAAATCACAAATAGTTAAAAAAAATTGAGGTGACATATGCTATTACATGTATGTTTTTATCTATGGTATAGGGTTTTAAAATCTATCCATATTCTCTGACAATTGCAGATTTTTCCAGACTTTCCAGGTCTGGGAAAGATGCAGGAGATGGTAATGCGAATCTAACTAAAACTGCTTGATAATTGAATATATGTTAAAATGCAGCTTCAATACATATATTAACTAATACGATTAAATACTAGGTTCTCAAAAACAACTGAATGTTATGTTTTCCAAGAAAACTGGTCGATATTCATCTCTCTCCAGTATAGTCCAAGAAGGTTTGCGCTTGCAATGAAGAAAATTAATAAAGAAATGATGTACATTATGTATTCGTGACAAATGCGTCCATTATGCCCCAAAATATAACATGAATCTATAGCAAATAATTTACAACCAATATATTGTAACAACAACCCTTGTATATTTAGTAAGAGAACTGGAAGAATATGAATAAAGTCGTCCCTCTATATAACGAACAAAGCGCTGCATGGTCCTGACCAAAATATGCTCTCTATATACATGTATAACGAACGGTTCAGCTGACCCCTTACAATCCCAGTATTGTGGAAATATATCAGAAACGAAGAACATCCTATTGTGTAATAACATTCCTATTTTGCATTAATTTTAAGGATTGGTTTTAAAATTTAATATTCTAAACCATTCTAACGCTTATTTAAGGGGTACTCAAAATACTGCAAAACAGCTTTAGTGTGTAGACTCTCCAGCCTCTGACAAAAATTGTATTTCTGGTGTTCAATAGAATACAGAAGTACTGTTTGAGCAAAAAACTATGCTATTTTATTCGGTAAAAACTATTGCTGTATACGGTGTCATAAAAGCCAAGAAATTCTCATTGGAGCGAAAAAAATGTGCAAAATCAGACTTCTCATTACAACGAACGAATGTCCCATCCCCTTAGCGTTCGTTATATCAAGAGACGACTATACTTGGATCAGTACGAAATTGTGTAACATTAATCGTGACGTTACATTTTGCGTCACGATGTTCAAGAATATTTCATCACTTTACAAGACCATTTTAAACTGCCCCTTCCGTGCTGAAGGAGGCCATCAATTGCACTATCCTGCCAAATATAGCACATTTTCCTTTTAAATACAAGGCGTAAATTCAAGAATAAATTGTACCGCATAACATTGCGGAGAGAAATTTGCCATTTGCCAGTTACTAGGCAGCCAAGGCCGTGGCTATGGTATTAACTGCTTAAGAGAGTATATCGAGGAGATGCAACATTCAACAATAAATTAAGGCATTACATTAATTTAAGGCCACGACTGGCCTTTTTTTGCCACAGCCAACTTTTCAATTAATTAGCTAGGCGGTCTATGATTAGGCTATTAGACAGCTGCGTATCACATCTCTTTGTAGTCAACAATAGGCTTGTTTGTCCGTGCATTTATACATATTCAACAACACAAAGATGGACATTTTGTAGGAAAAATTAGTTCGTGGGAACGTGCACCAAAAAAAAAAAAAAAAAAAATGAAAGTTTCAAGGCAACGCGTTAGGACTAACTGCCATAGAGAAGTCAAGGAAATGCGTTTCACGTTCATGATCACTTCAAATTAGGAAGTCAAAAGTCATGTTCAAATCATTTTGCAGAAATTAGTCGGTACACTTTATATTACTATGATATGTCATACAAACAGTTGACAGTTTGCAATTACTATGCTTAACAGTGTGCAGAACAATCACATTTAAGAACTAATGAAATTAACTCCAATGCAAAATAAGAGGAGAATTGCCAAGCTACATAAGCGCTTTGTAGAGTAATTTATTATATATAGGAACAGGAAGGAATACATGTATATGTTGCCTATCTGAAGATAAAAACCAAGTTTTTATTAGGGATAACAGTGCCATCTAGCAACAACTAAACTCGACTTT
Source organism: Xestoiulus laeticollis (assembly GCA_034698905.1). NCBI lineage: Eukaryota > Metazoa > Arthropoda > Diplopoda > Julida > Julidae > Xestoiulus > Xestoiulus laeticollis. The sequence goes on along the minus strand of JAQGCC010000080.1, from coordinate 55,943 downwards.
TATATCATGTGTATCTTGGCAATATTCTTCACAATTTTGAAAATATATTATCGTAAATACTCGATTAACCCACCTGGTGTTAGGGGAATTCCCTGAATAATTATGATAGCTTAGTACAGTACGTGTATATCCCCTTATTATTGAAATACGAAACAACATCAGGCAAATAAAATACTGCAATCGTACATTAGATGTTTGTTTCTGTTAAGTTTTGTCATTTTTAATTTATTGATACCAACTTTGAGGGAATAAAAATAATAAACACTGACCACATCTTGAATAAACCCCGAGTCAGTATTCCTTACATAATTTTTTTACAGTTTTTACTGGCATTTACGGTATTTTGTTATACGTTATATGCACCAATTTTAGTACATTTCAAGCATTTACTTAATGAGTTATGACCATTTTCAAAACTCTGTTTCATATAAATATACCAATCAAGACACCTTTTCTAAAAATCTTTTTTTATATTATACTTGCAATTAAAACTTATTCATTTAATTTATGTAGCCTACACGTATATGTGCCAATTAAATGATTTATGTATGTAATAAAATGCATGTAAGCATAAATCAATGGGATATAATCTAATGTACATGTATATAACTAATGCTATAAAAAGCTCATGATCCTACCTGAATATCAGATGTAGAAGGTGCCAAAACGTAGTAAAGATTTCAAATCCAAAAAATCTTTGCAGCATCACGAGATCCTAAAAAAACAAGATAGCGACTATATAAAAAAGATAATTATGCATAGACTACAAGAGCATTTTATTATCACTCAAAATAAAATTTATACAGAATGACACGTAAATGGAACTATGTTAAATGCTCTAGAATCCGTCATTGAGATGTGTATTATTAACTGTGTGCACTTTGGCCGTAATTTTTTGAACACGGCAATGCAATTTCCAGGTAATTTAATGAGAAAATAAAATAGAAAAATAAAAGATTCAGAAAAAAAAAGGAATAAAAAATTAGGAAGAACTATCATGCTCATTTTACATCGATTAATGATATCATACATTCACTTATTAATTGAACGATTGAAATATAATTTCAGTGTTAGTTCATTTGCAGCATTTTCAGATCGCTTAATTGCCAGCCTTTCAAACCTATTTTAACCAATTTAGAGGCATAATCCTAACTTGAAGCCACAAACAAACAAAATATCTCATCACATGTTGAGTGTGATGAATTTGCGCTCACACGGTAACACGTGATCAGTGTCTGCGACTGGATTAGCTTAATCTGGCAACATTGCAAATTACATGCTACATAGTAACAAATAATCACTAACTGAAGAGAACATACAAATGAACAGCTGTTCTCTGGTTTTATAATACACAACAACCCAAAGTTTTAACAGAGAACAAAGATGCCTCTAGTGTTAATAATAATTCACTTCGTATGTTTGCAGAGAAAATTGGTTTCATCAATTAATAAATCCTCTACTGCAAATACAAGTTTTAAAAAACTCTTAAAATGACTTGGAGAGGGTCGTTTTCTGTTAATTCCAAAATGCGTTGTAGAATTTTGAACATTACTTTACTTTAGCCTTCCGGATACATTTCCATCTTTAATTAAAACTCAAATCAAACTCAAATTAACTTTGGGAATAAGGGAATGCTAAAGGCCTCAAATTTTTAAGCGATGTTACAATGAAATGGTATGTTTTGTAGGCAATCAAGCAAATTTTTCTTATTCTTATACAACGTTGCAATTTCAACATGTTCAAATTTAAATGTCTGGTGAATTTTAAATACATATAAAGGAAGTAAAGTAATATCTGATATTTCACATTTTTCTCATTATTAAAAATCAAAAAAATAAAACTTTTTCTTAAAGATTTTCTGTTATTACTCTTTTTTAACCATTGTTTTCAAAATTTGATCTCTGCAGGTGGGATTTAGTTTCTCTTAAATATTTTTCGAGACTTTTACCCCCCGAAAGCAACATATAAATCTTGTTTTTAATTCAGGACATGGCTTTAGTGAACAAAACTCGTAAATCAGTGTTTGTCATCGCCCTTTTTAATTAACTAGTATACATTGGGCCATCTAGGACATACATATTAAAGTAAGAATTTAATTTTGAAACACGTATTAACTTTTTAGCATGTGAGCATCACTGCACATCATAAACAAGGAAGTAAGCAATAAACATTCTTATCAAAATGACAACTTAGCAATATAACCCTGTTTTGCTAAATTGAAATTCAAAAACAGCTGCCAAGATGTTGCATGCCATTGCTAGCTTTTTGTCATAATCTCACAAATGTTTAATTATCTTATAGCAATCATGTTCACAGTTCGTTCTTAAGGCGATTTACCTGTTTGGGACCACTAACATAATAAGTTACACTATTTAATGCTGGATAACCTTTTCATAAATTCAAACACTGCTTAATTCACTTCAGCAGCTAGTTGTCATGTCATACATAGATAAAATATATATTTTTAAGTCGCGTTAATAATACTAATGTATGTTAACATTATTAAAACGGTACCATTAACAGTATACAATGATTTAAAACTTATTTTAAAAAATCATTAACAATTGCAAACTAATACTGAAATAGCATAGAGAACACATGGTGGAATTCATGATATACTCTTATCCGTATTATATTCAATCCGAATTCAAACCAATTCGGAAAATCTACAGACCAAAGTGCACAACACCGAAAATTATTATTTTCCCCACAACCAGACTTTTTATTTATTAGTAATATTATGTTGTTTTGTTTATTTGAAATAAAAGCTCGCCCTATTCATGTTCTACATATATTACCTGTTCAACAAATTTCTATGTACGACCAATGATATTAAGAAACAATTTCGATTAATTAAACCGTATCATTGCCTAGTAATAATTGGCGCGAAATATATGTTACAGTTGCGTTTTATTTTTATTTGGTTTAATATGAACGATCTCAGTGCTATAACTTTGTTTAATGAAGCGTTTGGTTTGAAAAGAAATACAATCTGCGGAAGCATGCGAAATGTTATTATAGTGAAGAAGAGAAAAGCCAATCTAGAAAACAAAGTCTAAATAATGAAATCTACGTCCAACAAGTAGTTAGCACTTAAAAAGGGTCGCACAAAGAACGAATTTGCTTGAAAACACATTAATAAGGAATTTTATAGTGAAGGGAATAAAGGAAATAGGACTTTCAAAACTGCAATACGAATTATTGAATACCATTCAATTAGTAAAACTAGAAACGCCTAAATTTAATTTCAAACATCCAAATTTCTAGTATACTAGGCCTAACCAACAGGTCGACATCAAATAAAAAAAAAATTGCAATTCCTGTTTTAATCGGCTATAGTGTTTATGGATAAATACAAATCTACGTGTATGCATGACACTAAGGATATAATAAAGGATAAAGTCATACAGATGGAAAAGGGTTAGGAATTTCACCTGAAAATGACGCCATTTTGCACGTCATCTAAATTATTTATAAACAAGTTGGAAAATTAGCTAGAGATTTCAACTTTTAACACACATTATAATAAAGCGTTCAAGTTACAGCATTCAACCAAGACAAATAATTAACGATAGGAAGCCATGTTATAAAGGCAGAAATCTTAATGCTTTAAGCATCACAAAAAACAGGCCAAATATTTATATATTAACACACATGATTACTAGGGCTAGGATTTTTAGATGGTCCAGCAGCTTCTAACCAATAAAATGTTTTATAAAAGAATAGTAAGAAATTAGATACGAGTCAACCTTGCTCTCTATTTCAAATGACAAATTAATAAGGTCGAATTTTCATCAGGAGCTTGACAATAATAAAAAAAACTTTTTTCATTTTACCGACTAAAAATCCAAACCATAATTACCAAAATTATTTAAAAAACACAAGGGAAATCACCTATAACTATACCTAGCAATGGCTTTTAATAGATTCGAAGGAGGTTTTTTTCAAATACTCCGGATACATGAGGTCATTATTATGTTAATTTAAATCACGACAATCTAATTTGAAAACTAGATTACTTATCATAATGATCTTATCAAAATCACGAAGCTAGATCAGCAGAAATTATCAGTTAACCTGTTTATTATGATATCAGAATTCAGCCTTTTCACTGTAAAACATTTTATGATAATAGAACGGAATTAAAAAATAATAACTACATGAAATTTTGTGAATTTATGACATTATGTCAGTATATTGCTCTCTGGCAACAAAATAGTAGTGAAATCCAATTCCTCATAAAGAAAATAAATTTTACTGCATTCATTCTTAAATGCTTAGTTTATTTCGTTTGATAAATTTAATCAATCTTTAAAAAATAATAATAATGCATTTAATATCTTCATCGCTGAAGCCATTTATACAAAATAAATTATAAAACGAAAATATATTTGAAAGGAAATAATTCAATGAAAAATTACCCATACACATATAGATACCCACAATCATATATTTATATATTACTCAACATCATCATTATCAATATATGAGAACGGATCGATTAATAATTCGTTTATTTACACTTTATATGGTTCGGATTTAAAAATTCGTATTGCAGTTCACGAAACAAACTCAGCCATATTCATTAGGCCGATTCAAGTTGGATTTAGAGAAAAATGAAAACTAAAAAATTACTCACATATATACTGTATTTATAAAAGAAATGTATGCAAACAAAAAAATAGAAAATAAATTAAAAATGAAAATGTTAATAGCATTTCATTTACTGTGGATTTTTTGTTTAACCAGACAACACTTTCTGTACATCTATTTGAAAATAACTAATGTTTACATTTTGTGAACTGGTACTATATCTAAGTTACGTGGCTGTTGGCTTAGCAAGACTTGAATTGTTATTAATATATGGTCAACATTCATAAAATGCCGACTTTTTTTTCAGTTCCTCGATAGGGTCTCAAAACTACACTGAATAGATTAAAGAATAAAGCATTTTCCCCTCGATTTTTAACACTATGGCAGGCGGCACAGCCATTTTTAGATGACTTAGCGTAGTTTTGTGATAGTATTGGAAGTATCTCCAGCATTTAAATCACCTTAGCTATAGTCATATCACATTGAATCCAAAGTTTGACTCAAGAAAAATGTAAGGCATTGCATGGGATGAAAAACAGTCGGGATTACCATACAGAATTTCATTATAGCAATATCTTATAGGGAATGGCCAGTCCATAAAAAATTGTTTTTCTAAACCAACATTGAATTTATTATAGAATACGTTGGTACATCTAGCAAAAAGACAACAAAAAGAAACAGAGCATCTTATCAATATTTGGTATATTTCTTGAAAAAATGTCATGAAGTGATATAATGTATTCAAGTATAGTCAAAATACGTGAAAAGTACACGTTTTGTTACAGATTGATAGTAATTTTAAAATAAAGGTGAAATTGGACTGACCAACAATCTCAACTTATCAGAGTCAAACATTAGATTCACCAGTTTCATTGAGATAACTGAAGTGAACATGTAAAGAACCAATCCAAAACCATATATTCCACTTCCTTAATTTGCATAGGCTAATATATTCAGATGTGCAATCAGACGACCAGAATGCCAGTGTGAAATGCACCTTAGTAAACGAGAACAATAACAAAAAAATACATATCGAAATTTTAACGAAAAATATCGGTGTCTTCACACTAGAATCCAATGGGATGAGATGTCAGCCTTTAAAACATTAATTAACATACTGGAAGCGTCTTGGATTTAGGATTGTTCTGAGCATGTTCAATCGTATCAAATAGCTCAACATAGGCTAGGTGTGAAACCACATTTCTACAGGAGGCAATGTATATGGCACACCACGCTAGTCATCATATTCGTTTGGTTAGTCAGTCACGGGTGAGGCAGTTATGCATAATAAACATTTAAGTATACAAAAATAAAAAATATACTTAGCAGGCCAACTCCCTCTCACTGTCTCATCGTGCATGGGTCTTATAAATCCCTGGCTAGTCAAACTGTTTGGGAGTCATTTTTGGTCCCAAACATGTTGACTTATTGGAAGTCCAATAATAGGATATTAAGATGCTTCCCTAATTCCTGAGACATGCCCAATCAAACGGCAAAAAAGCTTAATGAACTTCCATTCAAAGTTCAGTTCATTAGTTTTCTGTATTTGAAACCAAACAACTTGCACACGGTGCCATTTCAATTGCTCTTTTTTTTTTTTTTCATCCAAGCCATCATAGGAAATTAAGTGGCATTCAAATAGTAAAAAGAAAAGAGATAAAGAGGAAAAATCGCAGCGAAACATTTCATAAATAATCTGGAAATGAATAGAGATAAAAATAAAAAAAAAACATAGTTTTCCATTTGAGAAATAAACAAGTTGTGTTGCCACGCCAACGACTGATCTCTGCTTTATTCCCCCGTGAAATGATGACCCAAGTCAGTCATCGATTAATGGGGGGTTGGGAGAAAGAATCATTTTTTTCACTTAAAATGTGCTGATAACTTAACTACATCTATACCCTTCATATAGCCCCAATTTCCCCAAACCCATTAAGACCGATTTCCCTACATTACCCCCACCCAATATCCCCTATATCCCATCCCATTTTCCCAGGCTACCAAACAGCAATGCTTGTGGAGTTTAAAGGCCACCATGCACTGAAGAGTCGCCCTCGGGCACGAAACCCTCGGTGTTTAGGGCCATTTGTAAGGCCTACTAACCCGATCCCAGGATCTCTAGACTCAAGTGACGTGCTAATAGTACGTCTCCTGCTCCACCCAGCCTCCCGGGTGCCTGCGCAGGATGAAACGCCGAACTTCGTCATAGACGAAGATCAGTAGGCTGAAGGGAAACGCCGGACACCACCAGTTGATTCTGAAAGATATGGAAGAAGGACCGAAAAAGGAAACACCAAAAGTCATGGATTAGTAAGTGAAATGAAAAGCCCCGTGTGTTAGTGAAAAGCAAAGTCATGTTTTGAAAGAAAGACAGGACACGAGATAGAGCATTTCTTGAAGGAAGGATTTGGAATATTTAAAGATAGCAGCACAAATTTAGAAATCTTAACATCATCAATGGATCAATAGAATGAAGTTAAAAAATTAGTATATAGCCTACTTTCGTATACTTCTAAGTACACTTTATACAGAAAAGTATACTTGATTTTTAGTTGTCGAAAAAAGTATACTAGGAAAAGTATACTGGATTTTTAGTTGTCGAAAAAAGTATACAATTTAGTATACTTAATATTCAAAAAAGTATACTAGGAAAAGTATACTGGATTTTTAGTTGTCGAAAAAAGTATACAATTTAGTATATTTAATATTCAAAAAAGTAAACTAGGAAAAGTATACTTGATTTTTAGTTGTCGAAAAAAGTATACAATTTAGTATACTTAATATTCAGAAAAGTAAGCTAAGTATATTACTGTTGATTTTGACAAGGGTAGTTTTGGGATTTGTTAACTGTATGAAGATGTCGAAAGCCAGATAATTTCGAAAATATTGCACTTATGATAACCTTAATCCAATGTTCATTTTGTTGTAGTTTTGGAGTTGGTTAAATATATGAAGATGTCAAAAGCCAGAGATCTTAAAAACATGGCCCTTATGATTGTACTAAATGATTATATGTGCATTTTTTTGTCGAATAAAGAAACATTTCATTATGTACTACAAGTTGTCCTGCAATTTCAAATTATGACTCTGGTGAAAATTTAAAAAAGTGTAAAATTGAAGTCGAAAATAGAAAGGGAAAAATCGACAAGGCGCAAATTTTATTCAAAAGAGACAAAAACGTTGAAAAAGAAACCAGTTACTCATTCTCAAAAAACTGAAATAAATAAATAATTCATAAACTAGTGGTTCGAAGATTGATTCTCAAAAATGTACCATAACTTAAATATTTCTCTTGTCAAGCCAAACTGTTGAAAAGTGCGAATCACGTGTTTTTTCATTAAAAAAATGTTTAGCGCAAAAAAAAATTGTGATTTTGAATTTTTTTTAAAGCTTCCATTACATATATAGCAAATTCCACGCCAACATCTTGCTAAAAGTAAACTCAATATATTCAGAAGAAAGCAATAGACTGTATTTCTGGCACGATTAATTTTCATAAAAATAAATAAATGAAAGCAGGTTACGAATAGACGAGAATTGAAATGCACCATGTACAAGCATGTTTTGCACACCAAAAGCAACGAAACAACGATGACTATAAAGACAAATTCCATGTATTGCAATACATGCCCCAGAAATAAATGCAGGCATTTCCAATACAGGGTTTAAAGCATGCATGTGACATCCTCTTGAAATTCGCTTTATAATTGAAACCAATCCTTGATAATATTTTCAACATGTAACTATAGGGAGGAGAGTTGACTAGCCAAAACCTATGCACAAGAAGTGAACTAAGCTCAAACCAATTACGAAACAAAATTGGAAATGCAAATACCTTCAACTACTCGAAAATCTGCTTTCTCACTCAGTTAAATTACTCGAAATCTCTGCACTAGTGCTGAACCTCATCCTTTGAGTGCATTCGTTCAGCAGCAGGGAATCGCGTGAAATTGACAGAAAACCCATTTGTGGTGGCATTGCCAATGTGAGTGACTGAATTTTATGAATTTACAACGCATGCTGATGTCTCTTTCAAAATGAACAACAATGCAGCAAAATATAAACGTATTGATCGTGCAGACCCAACTACACGACTTTTCCAAACATAACAACTACAACAACGAGAACAACAAAAAACACGTCTAGGTCTAACAAATCCATATTTCAGATACCAAATACGAGGGGTTCTAACAAATATCAACATGCAACAAAAAAACAGCCTCAACGATAAATGACAAGATTTTATGACAATTCAACGGATTGCCAGTTACATTTGCAGTGAAATTGCGTTATTTTACTCGCTATTGTTACAGTATCCATGTACATGTGTATAAATTGCAAATTTGGAGAATGAATAGCTTGTTTATAGCATTTCAGTGCGTCTAAATTTGACCTTCAAAACTCAGGGATGTTCCCACATGTACGAGCTCATACTTTATTTAATCTATATAGACTGAATATATTTGTACGAAATTTTGATATACTAATAATTGCTCTAATTACAATTGTAGATTAAAGATAGGTTGCTGCATTTTTCACAAAATTCCATTGCTATATTTCAACATGAGTATATAACGTGATGTGTCTTATTTATTTAACTTAATAAAAAATAAATTAGAATTGTACTTACTTTAACGGGTACATCCGAAGACCCTTGTCCATCCCTGGGCAGTAGCTAAGAAAAGCAGCCAATGCAGTTTCAAACACGAGGCCAAAATTAAGTACATGATTCCTAAAATTAGTAGAAATTATCAAATTAAAACTTAATTTACTAAGTTGAAATCAATTTTTTTATAGCAAATGAACGTACTTCATGCCTTGATGAATAATGGAATTACGGCGTGTTTTGCAAATGATTATATCGGCCCATTGTACAATGACAATAGATACAAAGAAGGCAGTATGACAAGTGTATTCTAGTTTTTTGCGAGTATCGTAAGTCTGGAAAAGAAATAAAAAATGCAGTTTAAAATGATTATTGATTTCCAAAAATCACATTGGGTAGCATCAGACATTAACTATAAAAATCCACCATCTTATTAACAGCAATTGCATATACGAATTTCAAATACTTGTCTAAATTTTTATCAGAAATATATGCACTGCATTTATAAAATGGTATCTGTATTTTGTATCATATTACAGTATATTTTTGCAATTATTTAGAGGTCCAGAGATACATTTATAGATTACTAAATTTTGAAAAACAACAACAATCCAAAACAATACAAAAATACAAAAACATTTACAAATAATCTTTCTGGATCATTTTTTAAACATATGCATACTAATTATTCAAAAAGTGAAAGTAATAATGTTAAACTATTAATTTTACTTATTATTGAAATCTTCAAATTTTCATCTAAGCACGTCATCATGGACAAAAACAGTAATCTCAGTAAAACTACACAAGCAAGATATTTTTTAAAAAACATCTAGAAGCTAAAAGATTGCTAAAATACGTATTTGTTTGACTACAGTATATTTACCCATTCCTGTCCATAGGAATCCTTCAAATCATTGACTGCTTTAGAATCCCAGTACTTGCGAAGTCCAAACAAATAGCCTGGCCAAAAACCATTTTCAGCCAAGATAACGAAGTAAGCATAAAATCCGGCTACAGCTTGAATCATCCCAATCTGACCATAGGCGATACTGATCAACCTATTAATAATAAAAATATTCAGCATTCAGTATTTTCATCTCAAAACAGACAATGCTAACTACAATTGTTTAAAAAAAAAGGCCAGTTCACACAAATGTTTACAATATTATCCGAATAGAACTTTATATAATTAATAATAAAATCGTATTTAATAATTTTATTATAGATAGGTTATCAACATTTTAATTATTTTTTTCAGTTTAAAATCAAGTTTCTTTTATCATAAGGCATGCATTATGAAGTCAATTATATTTTTGTGATATTAAATTACGAAAAGATGTAATTATGACAAAATTTACTATGTTCATTTCATTATTGTTGAACGGGTCTTGTTCTTGTAAAATAAAAAAACTTGATAAGCGTTTCTTAGATAGATGGACATCTAAAGATTGAAATTACTTGTATTAATGCTTATTATATATTTTCAGTAAATTTACATCATATTTGATTTAGTATCCTAACATCTATATAAGAGCGCCTTTAAATCATCGAACAAACAACATGAATTATAACGAAAATACGCGATATTTGAATGTATATCAAAATAATTCAGCTTAAGATTGTAAGTAAATTTGTTTACTATATTCGTCATAATTCAAGTTGAATATCGGGATTTATGTTATTGGTGCACAAAGTGACAATGGAAAGAAGATAAGAGAATAAATAAGTTGAACAAATTAAAGAAACCATGCAAAATCTAGAAAATAAATCAAGAAAGAAGGAAGAAAAAGTAAGAAAAAAATAAAATTCGCCAAATACTTACAGATTGTAATCGATTGTTACAAACTGCTTTAATTTTTCGTGGTTTTGGACAACTAGCTTACTGTTTTAATAAACCAAATGCGTTATTCTGAGCTAATATCAGCAATGGGTCTTCGTATGGAAAGTTTTACTTAACATTAGATAGCTTGTATATTGACCAAACAATAAGAATTGATATGAATACATGTACTGTACAAAATATACTTAACACGACATTTTTACACCACTACATGAATATACGAACGCCATGCACAAGAACAGCAAAAACGCAACATATTATCACATTTTCAAATCCTCAACCATTGTTAATCAATCAACCCATGTATGAAATAAAACACGAAAAGCGCCACGGCACAATGCTATTTGGAAGACGTTGAAAAGATTTAGGAATTTGTTACAAATGTTACATCAGCAGGGTGTCTACGAAAAAACTCAAAATTTTCCACCGAAATGATTACATAAAAATGCATATCTTGCCCTAAAGAAATAATGGTTTTAGTGTTGATTCAGTACACAATGTTAAATTGGAAGTAGTGTAATTGCTGTAAAATACAAAATATGTGCATTTACAATGTGATAAAGAAAGTTGTAATATTCAATATTGTGATTTAACAATATTTGGTTACCAGGTATACTGTATACAATTCTACTTGATGTGGCTCACACCTCATCTTCAGACAATAAAACATTGACATTGATAATAGTTTTATTTGTAATTGATGTTAAAAAAACATTGTGTTGTTTTCTGTAAATTTTTTGACTTGTATTTATGGATTTGTATTCTGCGTGTTTTTGTTAGCTATGTTTGAAAATATTTCTAGATAATCTTATATAAGTTTCAGATATACAGTATCTATTGTCTGATACCTATATAAAACAAAGTTCAACTACTTATAATGCTAATTTAAGATTTATGAATATGGCTTTTGCATAGCAATAATCCATACATAATTCTTGGATATTAGCTATAGCAAAGTGCATGTCAAATTCTTCTACTTTTGAATATATAAAATAAAATGACCTCTCGGCTGAAAATGGTAGATAAACTGCTACTAAAATGGTAGACACCATGCAGCATTTCAACCATTCACCAAAAAATTGCCAAATAAGTGACAATGGAAATCAAGAAGGCCCAACATAACGTCTTTCGAATGCTGCATTGTGAAAAGCGAAGCAGCCAGACGACGAAAACACGACTTTTCTTTTCTTTTATATATATATATATTTTTATCTATCTGATGGATTAATGGCTCCCTACCTGTGGTTCACCAACTTATCTCGGTATGGATCGCGCGGTTGGCGCTTCATAATGTCACTTTCAGAAGTCTCATAGGCAAGGGAGATGGCAGGAACCTAATAAGCATTGTACAAGAAGCAATTGGGTGATTCTCAGCTACAGTGCACATGAACAAGTGAGACAGTTTTTGTTTCTAACTAATGAGAAAAGTTAATGGAGGATTAAAAAGCCAGCAGTGAACCCTTTACTGAGGAGTATAAGCAAAAGGCAGCCAATATTCCATAGAAAAATATCTCTGTGTACCATCTGATGAATGGAAGGAAGAGCGAAGGCACATTAAGAAATCTCATGCATGTCTTCAAGGAGGTCGTAAATGTAGTATACGCCATCACATAACATACCAACTACCCTGTCTCATGCACAAATACAACTCACAGATCATTTAGGTAGAAAAATACCCAACCAGCAGGTGGGATCACATTGCTATTTCTATTACACATATTTACATTAAAACAACTGTAATGATATAGACCACAATCAAACAGTGTCTTCATACAACTTCGTGTAAATGTGTTCCCACTGTCTGCTATTTTGAATATTTTGAAAACAGCATACTAGATAGAATTTTCAATGAAATAATATTATATAAAAAAATGCAATGTAGCGCTAGTTTTGATTACTGCTGGGGAAGTGCAAAAAAGGGGGGGTAAACGGATCAGGTACTTGCACTGAAGAGTAATCTAAGGCAGAAAAAAAGGGGAATTATCTTAAGAAAAAGGAGGTTACGTTCGCAATCTTATTGATAATCATTGCCAGCAGTGCTAATGCAATGAGGAAATGAATGCGTATGAAGGCAGACCTAAAGTTGCCATGGAAATAACGTGGTTAGTTATAATGATAAACATCGAAGACAGACATCCGAGACACTTCACGATATGAAGAGCGCCCAACCACGTCTGAAAGTGATGGATATTATTTCAAAGTGAACATCTTATACAATGTACATATACACAAAAAATCACTTGTTTACAACGCACAGAACAATATCGCATCAGTAAGCCATGTTTTTAGTTGTCAAGCAACCATTTCTATATCACCTCGTATACGTTTCGATCGAAATGAACCACATTCTGCAAGCTCAAAACGCTATTTTTCTGTAACACAACTTTCTAGCGAAGGTGTAATCGTGTTTCCTACAACTTCCCGAGAGTTTGTAAGTCGCGAATATACGTCGAAAAAATAAAATAACTAAAAATGAAATCAAGATAAAGAAAGAAAAACCAGAAAAGAAGACAGTGAAAAGTGTGTAGGAGCATAAGAAACTATTGGAAAGCATAAAAACAAAGTTTGGAAATGAAAAGGGGGGTGGAAATATAGTGTGATGTGTTTGAAGAGTTTGCCATGCAATTTTTTTACCTGTCATTTACCAGTTTATCACGAAATGGATCTCGTGGTCGTCGTTTCATGATGTCTGATTCTGCTGTTTCATATGCCAGTGAAATAGCAGGTACCTACACACGGCCAAAAATGGAGTACTATTAAGGTAAACATCCAAGATCACACCAAATAATCACAACAACCTCGACAGGTTACACGCGAGGCAACAGGTCCATCAAGGCGGTTGAACCAACCTTAACATGACCAAGACTAAATCAAAATAAAGCATAACATGTCTTATGCAAGAATCGACAACGATGGTTCTCAACTTCATGCAAGTTTCAAATAGTTTGCAAAAAAAATGCCCATTCTACGAGCAGTTGACTGGACATACCTTGTGAAGGACTCAAGGGGCTGCTAAATTAAATTCTAATTCAATAAACTAACAGCAGCTATTTAGTAACTTTTTGTACTTTCATTTTGTACACGATTTTTAAGAGTATAGTTTTGACCTTACAGAGTCCCTAAAAAGTGCCTGGGACCCCAATCAGTTCTGGAACAACAGTATGTTGTATAATATCGATACAGTAAATTATAAACCCAAATTTACACTTGGGAAATAAATTTGAGTAAATAAAAGCATGGTTTTATCTAACTATTTTCAATCAGCTAGAAAGTTTCATAAACTACACTTAATCGTCAAAAACAAAACTAAAAAAAAACACAGACTTAAATTTTAATGTGATTTGTTTTTCAGTAGTTCAAACACTTGCTTCCATGACCAAAAATTGGGAATATATTAAAAATTGCAACAACATTAAATTACATTTATCGATTGTTTGTTTGTTTTTTTGTTTACATTTAATTATTATGTTCATATACGAAGTGTTATTGCTCGAATAAAATGACGAAAGAAAATCCACGCTATTATTTTTCAAATTTATCTCATCAAAACTTATGAAATGTATCTACACCATCCCCTTAAAAAGTTACTCATCTATAGGCCATTACCGAGAAAGTTACACCTTACTTCTAATGTGCTTGAAACACAAATTTTCAGATCACCAAATATTCGTAATTAAAAGCTTAAAAATATACTTCTTTTCCATTTTATCAATTAACTTACTGTATATCGATATTAGCTGAATTGTACGAAAAACGTGCCCTGGACAATACTGTCGAATAAGTGTAATAGTATAGGTTAAATACTTATTAAGAAAGAATTTTTTTTCTCAAAAACTAGACAGATCAAGGCCTTCTTTACTCTATTTGCATAAAATCATTGTACATTTAATTGATTAACCAAACATTTCAGCAGATTTAAGAGTTACAGCACTATTCCTTATAAGAAATAGTGCTTTAATTAGGGCTGAGCAGTTTTTTATTTCACCATTATTAAAAATATTCTCTCGAAATCTCTATTAAAGTTGCTTTCCTACACGCAAATGGAGCACCCTCAATTAAGGTAGTTTTGAGAATATGTGTACACTTCATTAACGGTGTCATTCATTTACTAAAAATAGGATATAAAAGATGCTCAGAGCCATCACATCAAATATGTGTACTTATTTGCAATCATATCAACTTGCCAAATTATTAATAAAAAAAAATTGAAGTTGTAGACCATGTCAGCCACAAAAAACAATGCTCACAATGGTAAATATGATCACACACAATGCAAACAAAAATGAAATTAAAGTCCTTGAATTAAACGAAATGAATAGCAGTGTCAATAATGATAAAATTATAAGCACGAGAGCCACAATACTCTCTTCCAAGTCAAAAGGATCCATTTTTCAGAAGGATTAATTACAGAACCTCACCCTCTTTACATGAAAGTACCAATTAGCTAAATTTTGGATATGTAAAATATTTAAATTTGTTCGTCTTGACCTGGAATAGGGTGTATCATTCACCAGTAAGGTGCTTTGTTGTGCAGACAAAATAAGGAATATGAAGCCGTTAAAATACGGCAGAAAAATGCTTGCGCTTAAAAATTGGCAAAAAAATTCGTTCAGAATGCCATGCAACATCAAGAGAAAAATACTTTTAACACTCATCCAACAATATATAGCATTCTAAGGTAGAACAGATGGCCGTCAGTACCCCAATTATTGCTGGCATTTCGATTCAGACAATATTGTGTGACAAAAAAAACGTGAATGTGCATTTTTTTTACTTAGGTAATATTTGGTTAAAACCGGTCAAGATGAGAATAATTTATACTGGTTGTTCACAAGCAGATTTTCATAAAGTCATGCCATATTTCCAAGGCTTTGGTGAGTAGCGTGACAGGTGTAAGAACATGTGTTACAAATCACAAGAAAATTGTAATAGATTAATGCGTGTGATATAATTCCTATCTCAAAAAATGATGAACGCGATTCAACACAAAAAGTCAAAAATAAATGCATTTCGCTGTAGATTGTATTGTATTCTTGCAAAATTATCCAAATAAAGGGAAACAATCTCCAATCTGCAAGTGTTATGGAAACTTAAGGATCTCAATCTTAATAAATTAGTATTTACTGAAAATTTTAGTAAATCGTCAGTTATCGATGAAACTTCTGACAATATATTGAGTAAAAATGAACTCCTTTTTAAATAATTGTTTTAAAACGTTGATAAAATCGAAACAATTTCTGCAGTCCATCAGGATAAACAGTACCAATTCCCTATACTAGCAAAACAGAATATGATAGATGGGCATTATTAACATTATGGAATCGATGAATGATAACATACTTATTTTCAGTTATGCTTTACAAATTATTTAAAAATGCACAAGAATACTACCACATACATGTATTAATTTATGATAAATATACTAAACGTAGTGCTAAATACATATCACTCTAATTAGTGAGCTAATTAAAAGTAAGGTAGAAACCCAAATTGTTTTTATCACTTACCATATCAGTGCCAAGATCAATGCAAAGAATCGTGACTGTGCCCAAAGGTAGTGGGATGTCCAATATGATGAAAAACAGGAAGGGAGTAATTTCGGGAATGTTGCTAGTTAAGGTGTATGCAATTGACTTCTTTAAATTATCGAAAATTAGCCGACCTACAATTATAAAAGAACTCAATAAGGTTGAAGAGATGATAAAATTATCAATTTATACAATATGTTGTGGTAATTAATTGCATGGTAACGTACCTTCCTCGACCCCAGTAACTATGGAAGCGAAGTTATCATCTAGTAAGATCATGTCAGCAGCCTGTTTGCTGACATCACTACCAGCAATTCCCATTGCCACACCTAAAGAATTAAAAGCAATTTTTAGAAACAATAATTTGTAAAACAAATAAGTTAAAATCGCACAATTCATTATTCATTTTAGGAGAAATTGTGAAGTGCAAGTGCATAAATACAACCGAAAACAATTGTTTGTATGTATCTAATATTAATAACAAATCAACAGTACCCACCCAAAGTCCAAAAAAGCATTCAAAAAGCTGCTTTAACAGAAAACTTTAGCGTACAAAATTCGCTAATGTACTCGCTAGTGATATTTGAAAAGAATTCTTTGCCCATATTTATTCGTAAATATTTAATTCCAGTAGCAATAACCTGTTTTATATATGATTTAAAAAATATCTTACACTGATTAAAGACCATCAACTACGCCGAAAAAAAATGCCTTTTGTCACATTAGCGCTTCACACCACATTAAACATTCTCGTGAAATTATTTGAATAGTTTTGAATAAATAAATGCTTTTATTAATTATTAGACCGGTGTGTGCGTTGCCAATATTATTTAAAAATGACGGAAACGCGTTTTTTTTACAAATGAAATTAAAGTTTATCTTTGGTAGGTGTGTCTGCCAACGAGGGTAAACCTGACATTTTCAATAAAAATTTCATTTATTAAATAACTGAAGCTTTTTTTTTAAAAAACAACCTTTTTCGCGCGTTTGCAATTACGCATTTTTGAGCCGTTTTGGTTAGCCTTAAAGTACAAAGAAAGGCTTACCGATATCAGCTTTTTTAAGGGCCGGTGAATCGTTCACACCATCCCCAGTAACGGCTACGATGGCTCCCAACCTCTGGCATCCTTCCACAATGATTAACTTCTGCTGGGGTGATGTGCGGGCAAATACAATTTCCGTATGGTTGCGTAAAATGTCATCCAAATATTCAGAGGACATATCTCTCAATTCCATTCCATGAACAACGGCTGCTTTTGCTTCCCTTTTGAAGTGAAATCATGTGTTGGTAAACAGTTCTCACATTGAATTACAATGCTTGATATTCGCACTAACCTAGGATTGACTTCTTCCAAAGGAATATTTAAGCGAGAAGCAATATCTTCTACGGTTTCGTTGCCTTCAGATATAATTCCAACAGATTTAGCAATAGCCTTTGCCGTGATAGGATGGTCACCAGTAACCATAATGACCTAGTTATGACGAATTAATTATATAGCAACTCATATTTGAATAAAATTTTTTGAATAAAGCACTGAATCGATTAAACGTACATATGTTTTTAATACAGCTCTTACCTTTATTCCAGCTGATCGACATTTGCTTACGGCATCCGGGACAGCAGCTCTTGGAGGATCAATCATCGACATAAGTCCGACAAAACGTAATCCGGAAGTTGTAAAGTTGACTTCATCGGCGTTGAATTTAAATCCGGGAGGATATTTATCCAATGGCATTACATAATCGCAAAAGCCTGAAATTATGGAAAAATTATATTGTTAACATCATCCTGTTTATACATTTTAAATATTTTTTTGAAATTTCAATTTCTTACCTAAAACACGTTCTCCAAGACCTCCTAATTCCAAATAGGCGTTATTAAATGCCTCCTTGATTTCCTCGTCGATAGTTTTTTCCTTTCCATTCATGTAAATGGTGGAACATAGATCAAAGATGCGCTCTGGAGCACCCTTCATGACTAAAAGGTAATTCTGACTGTCTGGATCTTCAGTCTCGTGAATAGACAACTGAAAGTGAATGTGATGTTGAAAATATATTTTACAGTTTCACCAAAACAAGCTATATAAAAGCAGCAGCATAAGATAAAAATTAACTAAATCATATCTGAAGAAAAAACTCGGAGCTTACTCCTTATGCTGCATTTCAGAAAAATGTAGGGTATGATTACCCCACATATGCCCAAAAATGTTGCTTACCTGGTATTTATTTGTGGAATTGAATGGAATCTCAACAAGTTTCTTGTTTTTAGCACGTATTGCCAAAACATCGCCAATTGCCAATTCGATACACTTCAAGAGAGCAGATTCAGAAGCATCGCCATTTGTTTCTCTATATTTACAGGAAATATTAGATAAATTCTAATATTCAAAAGTATGAAAAAAATATATGAAAATTGCAAACCTTTTAAGGATTGGGACACTGCTGTCTTGATTGGGTTTAAATTCAGCACGATTGCACAATGCCGCAATCCTAGAAAGTGCTATCCATCCCGGGGACGACTTGTCGTATTGGGCCCCTGTCTGGTCCTCGGTTGTATCGGCTTCAATTATTTGATTATCGAACCACATGTGGGCTACGGTCATCCTGTTTTGCGTTAGAGTGCCCGTTTTATCCGAGCAAATGGTTGAAGTGGATCCCAGTGTTTCAACAGCTTCAAGATTTTTTACTAGGCAATTTTTGGAAGCCATACGCTTAGCAGTCAAAGTCAAACAAACCTATAAATGACACCAAACAAATAAATACAAAATAACTTAATAACGACAACAGAAACAAATCAAAATAATAAGAATTTGATCTTACAGTTACAGTAGCCAATAATCCTTCGGGTACGTTAGCCACAATGATACCGATCAAGAATATAACAGCATCGAGCCAATGGTAGCCGAGTAAGGAGGCGATAAAGAAGAAGGTAAGCCCTAAGAAAATGGCAACACCGGTGATGAGGTGGATAAAATGGGCAATTTCCTTAGCAATTGGAGTTTCGCCAGTGTCCAAGCCAGATGCCAAATTAGCAATCCTCCCCATAACGGTACGGTCACCTGTTTGTATAACCACCCCTCTCGCAGTACCTGCGGATGTACAAAATATAAATGATTTATGAATATTTAACATAATATCCGCAATGAGGTTAATTTAATCATGAATCACCTATGCAAAGAAGAGTGTAACATTTTAAATATCAAAGCATTTTTATTAATCAAAATTTAGGAAATCTGTGCTAAGACGTAGTCATAAAATTTAATTTTACTTTAATTTCGTTTTATGAATCTCATTTTATTCTCAATGAGCTAGGAGCTAAAATCAGCTAGCAAAAGAACACCCGTAAAGAAACCTGATGTCTTAAAAGGACGAAACGGTTTTGTGTGTAGAGTTTAATCTTTAGAGAGGCAGCTTTACATGTAGATAGTTTCAGTCGTAATAAGGAAACCAAACAAGTAATGGAATTGGGAATCTGAATTCCAGACATTCCTGCGGTTGTGGATGTGAGGTCCGCATTCCTGAATATAATGTGTTGCGGTTTTACCATAATAGTTTCGGACGAATGCTTTTACTTAAATTCATGCGCTATTAACCCTTTTCAAAACTGGCCTTATTATCATTCTTACTATATTTTAGCATTCCACAACCCAAAGTGCACATGGTCTTCTCCTTAACAATCAGAGCATTCTTGCAAACATAATATAAACAAATCCATCATCTTTTTCAAACTAATAACTGCACTACTTCCAAATTTGTACAACAATCAACAACAAAAAACAGACGCATTGTAACTATTACATTGTAACTATTATAATAGAATGAATTTAGCAATTACGTTGCATATCTTTACTTCAGCTCTTCAAAATTGGATTTTTTTTTTGTCAAAATTGTTACCCATTTGTACACATTGTATCGAACACATTTCATAAGTTTACTATAATTCTTCCGAAATTTGAGATTTTAATTCAGAGAGCCTCCTGAAATTTACATTTTCAGCTTCCCTGACTTCTTCGTTTTTTAAAAAAATTCCCAGTCAATCCTGACTACTTCAATTACATAACACGACACTATATAGCCCAATAGCCCTGTAATAGCCAAAGTACTATTAAAACAGCCATTGAAAAAATTGAATAATTCCTGTATAGGTCTGCATTTGTTTGAATTTCCAAGTAGAATTATTCAAAAGGCCAGCACGAAACCACCTTAATGGAACACAATACATACCTTCAACTGCATTTGTGGAGAAGAACGCAAGGTTTTTAGTTTCCAGCGGATTATCATGAGACGCCTCTATGTTACGAGAGACGGGTTCCGATTCGCCAGTAAGCGAAGAATTATCCACTTTGAATCCATGGGAAGAAACTATTCTTATATCGGCGGGTATACGATCGCCAAATTTCACTTCCACCACATCTCCGATGACTATGTCTTCAGCCCGAAGAGTCAATTTCTGTGATTCCCGCAGCACCACAGCATACTGTTAATTCATTCAAAGAAAAACGTGTCATATGTGTAATGCAAATAGCTTATTCACAGGAGTCCAAATTCAATCTTCCAATCGGTGAACATACCTGGGGTACCATGTTTTTGAATGATTCCATAATCCGGGAACTTTTGGCTTCTTGGGAATATGAGAAACATCCCGTAATAAATACAACGGCAGATAAGACACATCCAAGATATAGCTAGAAAAAAATGAAATGACAGATATAGTAAAGACTTCATAATATGCATTAGCTTGAAACTGAGACTAATACATCATTGTTAGGTCTAGCACTCAATTATGCAGCGTTTAAGTTAGATTAATTCATGTACCAGATTTAAAAAATGTTTATTTTTATATGGAAGTCACTTAAAATGATTCAATTTTATGAGAATGCTAGGGTTCATTGCATTTGTTTCAGTGAATAAAAGAAGCATGACAAGCTTAATTAATCATCTAAAGTGACAAGAGGGAATTTCACGAATCAAAAATGCCAAATTGACAAACAAACTTGCCTAGTCACGCAAATGCAGACAATAAAAAAACCTATTGCACTTACATTATCATCTGCCGGTTCTTCAAATGTGCCTGCTTGGATGGAGTAAGCTACAAAACAGAGTATGGCACCAATCCACAAAAGCAAGGCAAAGCCTCCAAACAGTTGTTTACAGAATTTAACCCATTCCGGGATTGTTTTTGGAGGACTTAAAGTATTTGGCCCATCCCGTTCGAGTACTTCTTTAGCTCTGGCATTCGTCAGGCCCTGAAAATAAACACAAGAGTTGGATTCATATATTTTCATTCCATAATGGGTTTATTTCCAGTTTGTTTTCATGAGAATGATGCATCGCAGACTACTTAAAACCTCTTAAGTAGTTGAAGTGAGGCATAATATGCACTATGCAATAATAATATACAATTGTAAACAACTAGATTGTTATCTATAACTATCTTTTCAAACTAGTTGACTGGTTTCAATCTAAATCTAGTATAAAAATTGAGTTTTTTGCAAAAATGCTAGAATAATTTTATAAAAAAGGTTATGAATGATTTATAAAATACTGGGAATTTTTTACAAAGTGTACACGCACTTCCATGAAGCTATGAAAATGATCTATAATCACCACCCATTTCATCACTTATTCCAGGAATATGATTTGAATAATATTATATTTGATTTTTAAGAAAAATCCAAGCTTACCGTATTTGGATCTGTGCCCAATCTTGCATAGAGCTCCTCAATAGGGATCCTGTGATCATCCTATTATGGAAATAAGAAAACACCATTAGGGAAGCATAAATGTAAAATTCAACATTTTAGGAGTTCTTGTATCAGCACTGGCATGATTTATTTAATCGGACAAAGTGAATGTGCAATCGGTAAGACATCAGCATTAACTTATTCTTTGTTCACAAATGAAAACTCATTAATATGGCGCAGAAATAATGCCAAAAGAGATAACAAAATGCGAAGTCTTGGAACAGATGGCAAAATAAAAAAGGCAGTTATCCAGAGAAAATGGTAATGGGGTGGGTAGGGCCATTGATCATTTTTTTCAGGAATAATGCCATAAGATCCCTGAGATGCTTATTAACTGCCTTATTCATGCAAGGGGGATATAGATATGGTGAATTTAGGTACCACTCAATTACATTTTTCTATCTCTCAAGTGTAACCTATCAAAACGTCATGAGAAAATATCATCTCATTGTCACAAATACTGAAACGTCATCAATCTAATATTTCGCAAAGTGAAAAGTTAGCAATTGCAATGTGCCAAATATAAAATTCATAATAAGGACTATAGGGGGAAGCTAAATGCCAAATGAAGATTCGTAACACACACAAAAAAAATCTTTTCGTCATCGATTATCATACAAATAATGCAGATAAAATTGCGGTCCTACGTCACGACTATAAAATATGCTGAATATCCATCGATCCGTGCATACATAACACACTGCGGGGAAGAAACGAGTGACTTGGTCCAAATGCTATCCACTTGGGTAAAGCAAAAATACATTAAGGGCGTTGGCATTTGATATCCGTGGGTGTGTACCAGGTGTTCCAGAAGATCCAGGGTAAAAAAAAATGAAAATGTGCTTTCACGCACCGAACAAGGTAGTGGTGACATATATAAAATATGGGATCTGAATTTCGTGTTCATGCCAGACTTAACTCAGGAGGGAAAATGGTTTATAGGCAGTGAAATGATCCTTTAGTCGATCTCCAAAAATTAAACTTGGAGAGAGAAATCTTACCCATTGCAAAACTGAAAGGTTTCTACCATGATATCAACTAATTAATCATCAAGTAATTAATTAGTCAATTTTAATTGCTCGGAATCCATTATAAATTAATGAATGAACGGCAAGCACTGCCAAGGCTTCCCTGTTAGCAAAATGCAAGGAACGAAACTCAGTAATAATGGACTAACATTATTTCAAGATTAAGTTTTTAAAAAAGGGTTGTCATTAAACATATAGAACAAAATTCAAGTGTTAGTGCAATCAACTATCCTCGTAATGTATAACTTCAAGGTTAATAACAGCTCTTAAAATTTGTTTTAATGAAACCAGGGGTTTTCAGCACTGTCATTAAACTTATTTTCAAAATATACAAATACGTCATGTTGTAAATTTTATACGTGTATTATAGATTCAAGATGTTGCAAAATATAAACATTAATCGGTTCATAATTTTCCAAAATTTGCTAAATTAAGTGCAAATTATGCTTTAGCTCCAAGTTAATTTGTTCAAGCAAGTTTGGCCCTCTGCAATAATGACTAAAATGCTTACTAATCATCGGATAAAATTAACGAATTAACAATTAGCATCAGCAAAATTAGAATAAACGATTAGTAGGTCCTCCTGAATTTTCCCCTATGCATAAGCAATCATTAATAACATCGACGTTATGCGGATTGCCAACCAATCTGCGGCTTAATTGGTATGTAAACTAAAATGCTTACTAATCATCATATAAGATTAAATAATTAACAATTAGTAACAGTCAAATTAGAATATGCGATTAGTAGATCCTGCTAAATTTTGAAATTACCCATGAATTTACCCCTATGCATTGGCAATCACTAATAACATCGACGTTATGCTTGTTCCATCGTTCAGGAGGCTTAATTGATACGTGGACTAAAATGCTTACTAATCATCGCATAAAATTAACGAATTAGCCACTAGCATCAGTCAAATTAGAATATACGATTATCAGGATTTCCTGAATTGTTGAACTTACCCCTATGTATAGGCAATCACTACTAACATCGACGTTCAGGGGCTATAAATAGCATGCTAACTAAATTGCTTAATAAAATTAACGTATTATCAATAAGAATGGCGCGAATAAAAAAGATACGATTATTAAATTGGTCCTGAATTTTACAAAGTGTAATCATGATTCATAAATAGTAGCAACGAATAGTAGTAGCTATGGGAACTTGCAGAAACTTATTTTAGATGGTAGTTACATGTAGTTCTCGCCAATTAACATAGCAATAAGTGATCTCAAATTTTACGAGTTAAGAATGTGCTTTTTATATACACAACTTATCAGTTATTTTTTGGGATGAAAAGATGTCTCGAATGTATTATAACGCTGATTAGAAAGCATTTTTATAGCACAAATTCGGTGTAAAATATCACATTTCCCCCAACTGTACAAAAACGCCACATAGTCCTCAGCGAATAACAATTTGAGAAAGTGCAGAGCTAAAATATGATAATTTCACATAATCGAGTTATCACGCTTTGTCTGCCATGTCGATTAACTTAAACATGACGAACAAATATTGACAAAAAATTTTTTTTCCAAGTTTCCAAGCTTCTAAAACCATTGAAAATGAAGTAAGCAAGAGGTAAAGATAACTTACAAAGTCCAATTCCTGTTTGAGCTCATCCAAATTGTCATCTTTCGCTTTCTTTTTATCCGCTTTGGTCATGGGCCGTTTGTTTGCCATGGCAGGTTGTCCGTCTGGCTTTTGACCATTATCCGTACTTTTAGTTGTCACCGCCACTCGATAGCTGTCTGAGCGCCCATACTGTAACCATAGAAACCACAACAGAAAAACATTAAAAAAGGCTAGGAGACCAATGAGAGGAGAGGGAGGTGAAAACGTCACGGTGACGTCACGAGGGTGCACTGTGGCACTTAACGCCTGCCCTACATAAGCATAGCAGCACCGTCGCAGGCAAACATTTCAATCGCAAATCTTATATGATGGATTATAATAATGGGTGGGGAAGAGCTTTCAAGAGGGATAGCAGCTGACTACAGAAGAAAACCTATCAAAAGCAGTTCTCACACCAAAAACTCAGGGTTTGATGGTGTGGGGTGTCTGCTCAGTTTAGAGCTTGGAAATGCACTTACCTTCCTAACCGGTTTCAGAAATTTTAGCTATCAAAACATGTTGTTTGGTAAAAATAAAAACATTTAATATATTAGAGTATCTCCCTTAGGCCTACAGATAATCTAGAAATACCATTGCACCTACATGTTTAAGGATCTGTAGACAGGGTGAATAACAGTACAGTAGAACCTGTCTAATGTAATATCGTCGAGGTATTACTCTAAGGAGGTTATTCCATGAGGCAGGAGCGAAGATTAAAACTACCTTAGGCAGGTTATTATACTTTAGACAGTATTACGTTAGAAAGAATCTATTGTAATAAGTTTACAAATATTTTAATAAACTGTATTTTCATTATTGCATTCCATATAATATCGTAAATTTTTATACAATTACAATATAAATAATAGGCCTACATGTAAATGTAGATGCAAATTCGCATAAGAATGCGTACCGTATATTTGCAGAAAATTCACACTATAGGTTACATATTCTTGTAACCTCCATAGTTCATGTAGGCCTATCTAAAGTTTGTAAAATATTGGACATTCACGTGAAAACTAAAATTGGTCCCTCTAGATTCAATCTGACGTCCTTTTTGAATGGTCCTCAAGGGCAAACCTTTGAAAAAACTGCAATTTTAAGCAATAAATCTAGTCAGAAACTTTATTTTACACCGAGGAACAATTTCAGTTTTTCCAAACATTAGTAATAAGTCGAACGAATTATTTTTCATTCTGTGAAAACAATTTTGTAAAAAAATATAATCCTTTACAGATAATTTTCGAAACCCAATTATGAACAATTTTCATATTTAGTATTACACTTTATTTAAGTTAATGTCATATTTACCAAGTAAATATGTATTTTATGTATACAGATTACTATATCAGAACTATTTTCGAAATTTAACAATAGAATTTACAGTGTCCATCCATTAAATATAAGCATTGCACAACCTACTAGTGAAAATGCAAGAAATCATTAAACATATCTCATCTTTATAAGTTAGCTGAATAACGAAAGGTATATATCAATTGTTTCCCTTTAGTCTGACATTTGTGGCAATCTTGCCCTTGAAATGTTTGCGAAATAAGTATTTTCCACACGTTTCCATGTCAGTTCATTAACCTTTTCCCAATTGAAAATCCCATGAAAAACAGAGTATCCATCAGTTTCCAAAAATCTGTGACCACAGAAGAAGGGAGTAACCATCTAACGAGCATCTTATAGAAAGGTGAAAAATGTACATTGGAATTGCACCTCATTGGACAACTAAGGTTAACTGAGCTGGAAAATTGATTTGCCATTTGACTTCATTCCCATTACTTATCTTGACGGATGAGCGAATGGATTTTTGCTGCTTCCTCCATATTGAATTCATTGAATTGACATACAAGATCCTAATCCCTGTACCAATTTTAGGCTATCATTAACTCGCTACATTTCTTAATTTCACACTCGGAAGAATAAAACCTAGGTTTTAAGCTTTGGTGTATCCTATTTTACGGCCATGACAAAATCTAATTAAACTTGTAGGACTGGTGAATCTACTTCGGGGAATTTTTAATCAAACGATATTAAAATGTCAATGGCATATTTCTGCCATGTTTTGGTTGAATCGACGTAAATATTAAACAACGGAAAAATTTTGCAATATGCCTGACAAATACAGGAAAGGGCACAAAAAACGAGACATTTTAAACTATATTGAATTGATAGTTCAAATTTTCTGTCTCCAAATGTCAGAAAACCCAAAAACTTATGCAGATGACATTACAGTATACAGTTATACAGTATCACAGTCACATTAAACCAATTACTTGGCCTAATCCTAATAGGAAAAAAATATTGGTATTTTGCTTGAATTTTAAAAACAGCCTTTAGTTAGTTTAAAAACATAATTTACGTTTTTAGCCAAGTGTATTTAGTGTATTTTCCCGTGCGTTTTTAAAATAAAAATCCATTAGACGAATCCAAAATCACAAAGATTAAAAAAATTATGTGAAATAAATTTTACTGTCAAAATAATATTTAAAAAAATCATCGAGATATTAAAATAATTCTGCTCAAATGTATTCCATGTATTTTATACTATGATCTTAAAATCCAAGATATCCAAGATCATATCATACTAAAAATATCAAATTTGTGGAGTACAATTAAGTTAACTCCAACATAATGAAACTTGTTAAAGGTAACCACTCAAAAAATGGCCAAATTCGGTTACTGTACACAGGTAGTCATTATACAGAGAACTAAAGGAAATGTGGTCACTTTACAAGGTTTGATTATATATATATAAATTTTAATATATATAATTTTAAAATAAAAATCCATTAGACGAATCCAAAATCACAAAGATTAAAAAAATTATGTGAAATAAATTTTACTGTCAAAATAATATTTAAAAAAATCATCGAGATATTAAAATAATTCTGCTCAAATGTATTCCATGTATTTTATACTATGATCTTAAAATCCAAGATATCCAAGATCATATCATACTAAAAATATCAAATTTGTGGAGTACAATTAAGTTAACTCCAACATAATGAAACTTGTTAAAGGTAACCACTCAAAAAATGGCCAAATTCGGTTACTGTACACAGGTAGTCATTATACAGAGAACTAAAGGAAATGTGGTCACTTTACAATGTTTGATTATATATATATATATATATATATATATATTAAATCAGCAAAATATTAAAGCAAATCTGATAAAACAAGTAGTCGACTATCGAAAAAATATAGCCTCGTTGTCATCAACTACTAAGACAAGCCATATCTCCTTTTCCAAAAATTGACTGCACAAATTTGACCAAAAAGAGGTACGTTTTCGCCGCATTTTAGGGGTTTAGATCGGAGGAAAATCGGTTATATCGATTTTGGGAATTCATATCCACGATTGTCTCCGAGCAAGAAGATTCAAAAACGGCGGAAGATATTTTTGGCATCGATAAATCCTTTTAAATGCATGTTCAGATTGCTATCCGAACTTGTGTGAGAAATGCAACCCTTGGGCGGTTAATAAATACCGAGCTGAAAGCCGGAGGGACGAAAAAAATATCGCTACAAATGAACTGAATCTTGCTTCTAATCTTCCCGAATCTTGCAAAGATATTAAAATTGAAAATGGTGTTGGTGTGTATAAACCTAAATAAGTCATGAAGCATGTTGTAGTGACGCACACAATCGACATCTTTCAAATAGCAATTTGTGGATGTATCGCAAGTGTGCTAAAATATACTTTTAAGATACTCAGTTCTGTATACACGATTTTTATATAACATATCGTATAGAAAAATTACATTTTAAACTTTTTTTTACTTTAATATGTTTAATAAAAATGCTTTATATTAAAGTTTGCTTGATACACAAAGTATTACATTAAGATTTTATATTTTATTTTACAGTAGAACCTGTATATAACATACTTTTGGGACCAATGAAAAATATGCTTTCAGACAAGTTCATATGGGTCCCAAGTTGAGATTGGCCTATTTTATACTTTATAGAGGATATTCTTTTACAGCATGGTTTTTGTAAAGATGGTTTCACTGTTTTGAACAAATTCTTGAAAATGTATACATTTACCACTTTTTGTTTTTGAATTTACCTTTTTTTAACCTAAATTGTTTTGTATTATTACATTTATGATCATATTTATTTGGCACATTTATGAAATGAAGCATCTGTGTATGCATACTGATTTATAACGCATAATGCATAAATATAAAACAAAAATTATACACGTGCAGAATTGGGTAATATTCGGTATAATACTTTAGAAAATGTGAATGTAAATTAAAAGCGATATGCCACCATTGCTAACTTATAAAAACAAAAGGCAGTTAGGGATTCTTATCACTGTTTCTACAAATAGCAGTAATGAAGACGTGCAATGTCATTTATTCGTAAATTGATTAGAATACAAATGACGTGGCATTTATTATTAGCTATATATACCGTATACTTCTGAAATTAACCGTCTACGAATGAAGTCTTCAAGGTTCATTTTAATGCCCCATATTTCACAATGTATCCCGTGAAAGCGTATGCATCAGTGTGCAATAATGTTTTTTTAAAGCATTCGTAGCACAATTTAAGTTTCTATAAATCACACGCTTGAACAGCTAAGTAACAGTAAGGGATTGGTGCGCAATCTAAATGGTTGATATTTTTTTATTAGCAAATAGCTTACGATTGATGGAAGATGTAACGAACAAATTTTCATTATCATAAATGCCTATTGAAACATCAAGTGTGTCTCTTGGGAACATCTTTGATCACCCTAATCCAATAAGTCTAATGTACTTATGATGCTCTTGTATTGCATTATTCTCAATGCAACAATGCTAAGAATGCAATTGCAAACTGCTTTCCCATTTTGTACAAAGTATCAATAAATGCTAGTATGCAATTGATTCAGGTATGATTAGAAGTCGAAATATTTACACAGATTTTCATATATTGCCTTTATTCAGATTTTATTGAGACTCAATTATTTACTCACCTATACGTGTACACTTTATAAACTGCACTCATAATTTTCTTAAAATAGGAAAAAGGAAATTTCAATTATAATATGAAATGTATATTATACTCCAGTAACAAATTCTTAACATCGTACAAAAATCTCAATTCCAAGTTTTGCTGCTGCATGTCATTATTAAAATTAATTATACATTATGTTAAATGTATGTTATCATATTATACTATTGGTCTGGTGTAGAAATACAATATAGCATTCAGAATATCATACAAGGCGATTATTTTTCCACAAGTTAGCATAGACTACCAAATTAAATTTACTTCAAAGTGTTTTATTAAAACGAGCTCAAATTCATTTTATATACCAGTATAGCTATAGGTTGCAGCGAGTAATTTGCTATTTATATGCAGATCTTAAATTGCTGTTTTCAACTGCAGTCAACGTACTGTATATAAAATTTATACGAGTCGTTTAAAATAAAAATCCTCCAAACGCTATCTATGTGAATGTAAAAGCTTACAGTCAAATTGAGGACATATACAGATAACGTATATAGTAAAATATCTGTACCAAGCCATATAAGATCCAATTTTGAATTATAAATAAGGAATTTTGTTGCCTTAAGAACATATTAGAACAAATATGTGTATGATAACGTGTCATTAGCCATCGATAACGACTACCCATTTGCAATCCCATTAGGATAAGTAATTTTTGCGTTAATATACCTTCCTATTTTTCCTGGAAATGCAATACAAAAATATTCAAGTAGAAATTGCATCAACCCTTGTTGTTCACAAAGGAAGTCATTAATTCAAGACTTAATGTTTAGTGTACCATATCAAGTCTATCCTATGCATAATAAAGTGAAAAATATGGTTTCCGCTATAGTGAATTAATAAGGTTTTTTTTTGCACTATAGGCTATATGCTTGATTCAAAAGAATAATACAAATCGAATTTAATGATATGAAATTTTTGCAGAAATAGAGCCAGCATCTGGCAGTATATCACATTTTAGAACCAAAATAGCACGAAAAGTAGCCAAGAAATGTTTTGGTCCAATTTTGCAAGTTTGACCTATTCTGACCCTTGCCAAGGAGCTCATAAGTGCCATTTCACTAAAACACGTCTAAAACAATCCTGCGTAAAATAATATTCTATCTAAAATAATAAAATGTGCCGGTCTCGACTTGGAAGCCATGTATAAAATACTAAGCTTTCATTAAGTGATATTTAATAATTTTTATTGGTCCCATGATTTTTTAAGGGAATATCAACAATGGAAATTCAAAAAATATCAAACATGATATATGTCAAACATTGAAATAAAAATGCAGGGCGATTAGACTATGCTTGATGTGATACCCAATAACTACTGACTAATCTGTATATACACATGTATAAGGATTAAAAAAAAAACAGGGAAATTCCCTAATTTGCATCTGTATACACTGCAGCATGTTTTCAGATGAACCTTTCTGAAATAATAACCTGACTAAAATAATATCTTTCTCTTGTCCCAAGCAAATACTTTTAGACAGGTTCTCTGTAAATTTAAGAAAATAATAACGCATTCCTATGGTAAAATATTTCCTAATACCAAATCTAAACAAAATGTGGTACGATAACAATCAATCGTAAAATATCAAATCAACTTTTATCACCAAATAATTTTCGGAACATTTCCCAACTTGCAACACTAACTAGATAAAAAAACAAATTGACATATATTATTGTACCAAGGCGATTCTAAAAGCTCCGAAATCGATATTGTTGTTATACTGCATATAGACACAGTTTCGTTTTTTGCTGAATTAACTATTTTCTCCCCAAACATTTATTTTAGTTTCGTTCTCATTGGTCGAAACTTCGATGAAACCGCTCACCAAGCACAACTTGTCTTTGTCATAGTACCATACAATCAAAATATTCTTTTTTTCATATTTTTTATGTCGCGAATATTACGAAGATGTCGTCCATACGTTTCTGAGAGGCCTGGCAAAAAAGTGAGTAAAGAGATAAAGCTGTATTCGGTATAATAAATCAAAACGGACGAACATTTAGTGTACACGAAGCCTCTATTGAATATCACTATTAGAAATAGGGTTATATTGTATGCCATCAAAGATCTAAGTTAAGACACAGAGTGCGTCAAAATGAAACAGCTGGTGACACGGGCCCTATTCTCTTTCATAACCCCATCCCAACTTAAATGGCAAAGGTAGCTTGCCATTAAGCAGTAATACGCGCGATGCATGACCCTAAATAACCCAGTTTTATTTGCAATGGAATGGGTGTTTCTGGAAAGAAAATCATTAAATCCATGGTCATGTGAAGAAAAAAAAAAACAAGGAGAGAATCGTAGCATCTTGAATGAGGAGATTTTCAGAAAAAAAGGGACTGATAAAAATTACATCCTTTTCTCTTCTGTCAATCAAAGCAATTTCAACACTGAATGTATTTTCTAGAATGAAATCTATGTAGGCCTACATTGGAAAATAAGGGCATTTAGAAATGTATTTCTGTCAGAAAAATGTTAAGAATTAAAACTTAACTTCATATTACCATGAAATTCTATTTTCTGAAAGTCAGGAAAAGTAAACCATATCTAGAAAATCAATCATGTGTATTTGACAAATAGTGTTTCTACAGAATTGAAACTTTAGAATTTCCAGGTTTTGAAACAATTTTCCCATACCCTCCTGACGACTGAAAATTAAAATTAATACATGTACAATTGTACTGTATATGGCAATTCTTCTTAACTTGAAGTTCATGTATGTCATTTGCAGAATATTGTATAGTATAACCTGGTAAAGTGACCTCTTCTCATAACTTAATTGGTTTTAGTACATGCACCTATCTTTTCCTTCATGAAAATTCTCTGTACATAATGACAACTTGGCCACACTGACCATTTTTAGGTATTTTTTATGTGGTCATCATTAGCAGGTTTTACTGCAAATCGTGTTCTAAAACATGACTTCATCTTCGTATCACACAAATTACTATTAAAGTCGATATTTATATAGGCTTACCAGAGAAATTTCAAACATGGGAATTCGATCCTCATTTCCATAATTATAGGGCTGGATGAGTGTGCCATATCTCCTCACTCTTGTGATAAATAATAATTGGCTAAGTGAAAAGAAATGATCTATTTGTATTAAACTTTCCTGACTTTTAAAAAATAAATGAATAATTTCCTAATTAATCTAGGTCTATAAACTTTTCTTGACAATTCAATGCACATTTGTATTACAGATTTGTGGGAACTCCAAAATAGGCTATTGTTTTATATTTATTTTAGAAGGAACATGAACCACGATTTGAGATATAGGCCTACATCTAGATGTGAAACTATTATATCATTACAAAATACTTGCACCAAATTTTCAAAATTCTTGTATTGCCATATAGATGTATTAGTTTTAAGCTATTACACGAGTAATACACATAAGAGGATTGAATAATTTTTCTTAAAATATTTGGCAAATGCTGAATGATATTTCTCCTTTAAATGTGATAGAAGCTAGTTATAAATAACAATGAGGCAAGATAACAGACGTTTGAAAAATGACCAACATCTCCAAGGACTGTCTATCCTATGGTGGCAAACCACCATGGGTTCTAAAGCAAACCTGACCTTAATTACAGAATTGACTAGTAGTTGCATAAAGAATTAATGTACTATCATCAATACACGTCGCTTCTTTAGACAGCAACGACGTTTACTAAATTGCCACACCTTAGTCATTAAAGGTTAACCGTCATCGTATATGGAGAGACCTACAAAAGTCCATGCAAAATTCAGAGATTTACAAAAAGCAGCAAGTACTATAGATAGCATTGAAACAGATGACCCAACAATCCCTCGAATACAATATTGAATGTTCAGGACAGTGCTGGAAATATATAGGTGTCTGACACCAGTCCATTATTTATGCTTTTCTGATAAAACCAATTACAAATAAGATCGTTTCGCAATGGCACGCTTACTATTATCAATATAATGTACAGGTAAATCCTATAGGGTTGGATGACACCATAGGGAAGTCCCATATATTTAGTCCAACCACCTAAAGATGCAATCATTGATGAAAACCCATTGAAACATGCTAAAAAGGGATACTTAAGGGACCGATAAATGGTAAAAGTTTATAGAGGCAGTTTCAATGGAAGTACCAAATGAATGTCCCAACTGGAAACTGTGACAAACCACAATAGGATTGGATTAAATTTGTTGTGACTTTTCATCGGCTTGAAAAACCGAGGAGTGTACAAACTTTAAAATTATCCCAAAAAATTCTTGAAGTGTTAGCAATTAGATTACCAAAAGTAACAATGTTGTACACCATAAACTGGATCATTACAAAAGTCCTTGCATGTATTATAACATCAAGCTTTAATCAACATTAAAAATGAAATTTAGTGAAAATTAGTCTGCATTTGAACGATGAAATTCACTTATGAATGCTAGTTTAAAACGATCAGAAATTCCAATTTTCAGAAATTTTAGTGATAGGCCTTTTAAAATAACAATTATTTATTTCACTTTTTCTTTGGCCTCTCTTGATTGCATTATAGGACAATGGGTTACATAACAATTAATTATAGTTTATTATCCACTTAATTTCAAGATGTATATGTCATTATTTTGATGAGTATTATACTGCATCACAGTAAAAATAGCCAAATGAAATTGGTCAAGAACTGTATTACTAAAGGTGGATACAAGTGCTTGACGTCTGGCAAATAGCCTTTGTTAAGTACTTGCATACTGACATAGAAAGCATTAAATATTGAAGCTGATGCTATCTGAAAAACAGCCAAATTTGTCCAGTTATTTCTAAAAATAGATACTGTCCATACATTATTGACATAAGTAGCAATTAAGATAATAACGTTAAGTATATTGGCTCCATAACTCCAGTTAAATAACACATGCTGTTCAATTCCATTGTTATCACAAACAAAACAAAATGCAATGTCGGGGCAGTTTTTTTTTTTTTAATGTAACATTTCCATGGTATCAAAAAACGTACTGCCTGTATCAAAATATACAAATGCCACAATTTAATTAGGCAGACGTGTAATTAATTTTCATTCAAAATGCATGGATGGATGCCCATATTGCATTTTTATGAGCATTCCTTAACGGTTGCTGTTGCAAAGACTAGTTATGACAATGGCAAGGAAGCATATTTTCCCCTATAATTTATCTGCAGAAAACGTCACGGTGAAAATATTTTAATTACACCTTGGCATATCGATATAAAAATGGTTTCATGTATGTTAGTCTCGTTTTGAAGATAACCATGTAAAACTAAAGATCAAATGTGAATTCCCTAAGAATTTTTAAATATTATATTCTCCATCTCCATCTAATATATATATATATGCATGAGGAAAATTATTAATTAAATTTAGTAATATATTCTAATGTGAAAATAGTTTAACGAAATATTTTATGCGAGTTGTCTTACTTATTTTCTATACCACTATAACATGTTTCAGCATATTTCTATATATGTATATACATGTATAAAATAACTCGCATAAAATATTTCGTTAAACTATTTTCACATCTGAATATTACTAAAATTAATTAATAATTTTCTTCTAATATAAGTGAGCTTCGTACGTGACATACATTAAATAAACGCATTATAAACATACATAATTTATGAATTTGTAAAAACATGTTTAAATAACTATTTTCACATCTGAATATTACTAAAATTAATTAATAATTTTCCTCTAATATAATTAAGCTTCGAACGTGGCATACATTAAATAAACGCATTAAAAACATACATAATTTATGAATTTGTAAAAACATGTTTAAATAACTATTTTCCATTATGAATCCATGTATAATTGATCTCTTGAAGGAGTTCCTATAAGAAATCTCATTTTTGTTTTCTTATTTTCCAATATATTGTAACCAATTTACGAATACATGTAGAATGCATATATATAATTTCAATACATTAGGCTAATAGATAAGCGCGTTATCACGCACTGTCGTGTACCAAAAACCATGTTCCACAAGAGGCAATTAATAAAATTAATAATAAAATAAGCGCGTGATCGAATCTTGGCAATAATCGATAAATACATCCAGCTGTTTTTGGTATATTTTATACGCGGGGTTTATAACAAACAAATACCGACATAAAGAGACCTGCAACGAGCCATAATCGTATACTGCTGTAATTGACTGCGTACAGGACCATACTTTGGACAAGGAAGATTGTTTCATTTGAGGGCAATTTCTTCGCCATTAGTCCTTTATCTATTTACTTTAAGAATACATACGGTAGTAACACATTAAACCATCTTAACGAAAACGTTATACATATGTGACATGCACTGCATTTTGATAAAATTGTCTGCTGCTCAATATTGACAAATGTTTAAAATAATGACAATTTATGACTGCACAGTTTTTTACTTCCTATAAAGGCTGCTATTACAATTAATGTATACAATAGCGTATACATGTATATAGTAAATGCATGTAAACCTATTGATTTAATGCCATCTAAGTAGTTAAAATCAATTTGCTAAAGTGTTGCTCTATAAAAATAAATTCTGTAAGAATTATATACCTTATACATGTACAAACATTTACATGTATATTTGTAATACAAATTACATCACTACCATATCTCTTATTGCATTAAAGTTCTTCGTTATTTTATTTCAGTAAGGGGACTCGGAAATAAGAGATACAAAACATGATAATGTAGTATATTATAAAATAAAATTTTGGCATGAAACTAACTTATGCAAAATGTACTCATAGTGGATGATTATTCGATGTTTACGTGGTTACAGACATTTCAGAAACTTCTGAGAAACATTGAGACCTAAGCCAAATAATTTCTTACACAATTAATTTTATAATTCCAAAATAAAACCTATGCTAATTTTGTAAATAAAAAACAACATGATTATATATCCTAGTGAGCTACATGTATATTGGGATGTACAGAACATGTACATATTTATTGATTATCGATTAAACCAATCATCTGCTTTTTCATACTTATTTTTCATAAAACATTATTTATGAATATTGTTCTTAAACATAATTATACTTCAAATTTCGTATTTCTAATTTGCATTATTGTAGATATAGACACATGTATAACGGAAATACCATTGATGATAGAAATTTTGCACGAGCCATGCATTATGTTGAAGAGAATTTTGTGCACAATTGTAATTGTTAAAACGGCAAATTATACAACATGCAGCGCGTGCATTTGTCA
Organism: Xestoiulus laeticollis; assembly: GCA_034698905.1. NCBI lineage: Eukaryota > Metazoa > Arthropoda > Diplopoda > Julida > Julidae > Xestoiulus > Xestoiulus laeticollis. Next base: position 18,748 of record JAQGCC010000080.1, on the reverse strand, counting down.
CAGCTGTCGTTTTGTCTCACTTAGGGTGGTTTTCCTGGCTCTTGGCCTTGATGGTTTTCCATGTAAAATGTGTGCTTCCCCATGCATGGATCCTCTCTCTCATTCTCCCACCATCATCATCTCTTGTATATCGCATTTTTGCGAAATGGTTCCTTCCAATGGTAGACTTCGATGCAGTACGAACCATTACATTTATGGAGAAGAAATTGGGGCAGCCGAACAATCAATATCTAACGTCTAGTAACGCTTGGCAACTAAGTCCTCCTCTGGAGAGAAAGCTTGCTGTAAATGTCAGAGGTAAACTCGACTGGCATTGCACTTGCGCGAAAAATGCGGGCATGGCACACTTTTCACTAACAAAATATCTGATGGACTTTTCTGTGCCAGCACCATACAAGATGCCTTTTGGCAAAAGTCACCATTGTACAATTGTACCCCAGATAGCTAACGTGTCTATCTGCCAGCATTTAATGAATTTAATAACAGTGGCATTTTTCCTTCCATCCAAGCAAGCATATTTAATACGATTTTCAAAAGCCACTAATGGGTAATTCATATCAAATGACACCAGAAAAAGATATTGAATTCCAATTTTCGAGATTGATTATATGACGAACTATATAGTGCAAATAATTGCTTGTACAGTATTGGTTTTGAGCTTTTTTACGTTACGAGTTACCAATGCAACAACAAGACTTTTTCTTAATGCATTTATAAAACTGTTTACCAGAAAGCAACTATATTGATTACAACGGTATACCAGGCAAACTCTGTGGTAATTTAAACTAAGGAAACCTCTAACACGTTATGGTATATGGATTTTACATCCTACCATTATCCAAATATATACATCTAAAATAGGAAATACATATACATGTATATTTAAACAAATGCTTGTTGGTAGTGACAATGGATGCAATTTATAATTCATTACAGATATACACGTGCATGTAAGCTTTACTTTATCCAAATACAGTTATAAAACTAAATATAATTGAATTGTAGTATTTAGTAATATTGGGAAATACAGAGAACATTAATGCATGCCATCATAAGTCGTTGTTAAATTTAGGGTAACTACTATAGAATGTAGGTACATGTACCTGTATACCTGTTAGCAAATCCTCTAATTTATGTAATAACTAATACTTCGTTGATTTTCTTGAAAAATGATTGCATTTTTTATAATTTTCAGTAACGAAATGGTAAATGATATTTTGAAATTATCAAGTAAACAAACTGAAGAATATAAAATGAAAAGCAACACTTCCCTATATGGACATTTTCGTTATTATAGGAAATAGACTAGCTACCATAAGTAAAAATAGAAGAAAATATGGAACTTTGTTTGTAGGCGACATAAATAAATACAACTCAACATTCATTGTAAATAATTACTTAAGCATGATATGTTCTGATACAACGTTAGTGACTAAAAATAATTACAAAAATAATTAATCACTGCAGATACAGTAGTTCATTAGTTATACAACGTAAGTTTATATAAATTAATTCCCAAATGTCCTCTTAATCCCCAATTTATAATAAAGACATAAAAATAATTTCTGAGATATCACATTTTTCATTTTACACTCCTTCTCAATATTTTATAGCGTGACAAACACAACACACCTCAACTACTTAATAAGAGCACTGTCATGTTTGAATGTCTCCAAAGACGTAATTAAGTAAAGAAACTTAATTACATTTTAAGTCCCCTTTATGCTTTCTTACTGATGAGGTTATTAAAATGCAATTATAGAAATGTGAAAAAAATTAAAGTTGCTCATCTTAATTGCAGAGCTTTCTAGAACAAGTAGATTTCAGGGAACTCCACTGTAATTTTGTTTTTACCAAAGCACATCCTTTAGAAATTAATCATAATGATTTTCCTATTTCTTTTCTCTTAGACCTATGTGAAATTCACGTCATAAGGCATCCTTTGACAGCATCCTGAATCTGGCACCATCACAAATATTTGAAGAAACACTGGCTATAACCTTTCATTTTTATTTATAACAGAAATCACATTTATTTTTCAGAAAGTCACGTTCTCTATTTCTCTTACGAACTTATTATTTTATTTAAGAGTGGAATGACTTCCTGTCAGTGTTGGAAAAACGTTATCAGAAAATATATATTTTTTAAATTAAATAGCTATCTATATACGTGAATCGTGCAAGTATCTTAAATCTGAACAGGAAGACAAGAATTTGAAACAACAAGACAGGCTAAACTAAACTTTTGGCAATCATTTTATCACCAGGTAATGTTTTAAACAGATATGTTACTCAGTTTGTTAGTATTCCAAGCATGTGCATTACGAAGGTCTACAAGTAACATTTTCAACAAAAAAAACTAATGTAGAACCTGATACAATTTTTAAATCTAATAACAACTCGCGTTTTTTGATAAAAAATACTATTGTAGGTATTACGTGAGCTACCTTTCATTATTTATCCCAAATTTCGCTGTTGTATATATTCAATGTAAAAGACAATGTATAATTTTATCGGTATGTATTTTGACTTAGTTTACAAATATATATAGGCAATCTATACTGGTATACTTTTAACAATATATAGTTTGTATATAAGTAAAAATATTGATTTTAAATTATTATAATGAGTAAAAAGTAAAAAAAAAAACATTTGGGAACATTTTTTTATTGAATTTGTCATTTTTTTAACTTTTTTGAATTGCTAAATGAATTTTACGCATATAGGCGTACATGGAAGTTCTGTTTTATATTCTAGTATTGTAGGTCTATAGAGTTTAGTTTATGGAACCAATCCCCCAATTTAATATATACAATTTTATATTCACTGTACCTTTTTACACAGATTCTCTGGAACATAATCATCGTGTAAAATAAAATTGGTTTATATACAAGATTTGGCTGCACTGTAATTCAGCAATTGGATAACCGGCAGGGCATCCGAGAAAGCTATTAAATGGTGTGAAGGTCTAAATGCATTGGTCTGAAGGAAAAAACATGCTGTTTTCTGTATTGAGGCTAAGATTTCATCTATCTAAACTGCGGTGTAGATACGCTTAAAACCGTTCCTCGCCAGTTACATGTATTATGCAAAAGAGAGCATCTAAAACGAATGCCAACAATCTATATACTTGTTATTTCCAGCATTGACAGTCCTCCTACATGTATATCCCTCTTAAGATATACAGATTAAAATGCTTTCTGTAGGCAAATAATGTTCGTGTTCAGAGCATATTTTCACATTACCATATAGCACATGGCTTTTGACACAAATCGAGCAAAGGAAGTCGAAAAACCGCATGCAAAAGATAAGTCTATGCATTAAGCCCTTGAGGTATAATATAAAAATAACGAGAGGGTGATGATGAAATCATTGATTGTGTGCAGTATTTGAAATAAGGGCAAAACATAAGAATAATGTAAATTTGGCAACAATGCATATTGTCACGAAGTACATATTTCACTGCATGAGCTGATGATTTTTTTTTAAAGAACATACACAGTTGAACCTGTAAAATTGACCACCTCCTTATGGCCAGTGTACTTAAAATGATTTTAGTGCAAACTATTTCAAGTATAAAATTCTCAATATAATGATTTCCAGTCTTATGTGTACAGTGCCAACAATTTTCATGTACAGTTTTAGGTTCAGTTTGGAATTAGGTCATTCAATGTTTCATTGAAATTTTTCAAAGAACTTTTTAAATTGCAATCTCTTTTAACAGGACACTTTTAACAGGTTTTACTGTACATTGTATACGCATGTATATGAAACAAATAATTGCTTTCACTGTAAAGAATGCATATCGTTTTCACATACATGCAACTTTGATTTTTCAGTTAATTAATTAGTTTTGAAGCCTCCTGCTCCAACAACAAATTAAAGTTTTTATTCAGTATAATTATAATTGCCCAAGGCCAATTTCAGGCAAACGAAAAATTCAAATCAAATTTATTCTTGTCAATATATCTTATCATGCTCATCTATTCATCGTTTCCATGCAATGCTACATGTAAACAAAACCGTCAAGTTGTCAGTTTATCACTTTGTATTCAAAGTAGTTGCCCCTGATTATTGTTACATTGTTCACCAGTAATTTACTCGCATTTTTCAATGGCATCCAAAACCTCAAATATTAATTAAGATTTTAATTAGAGCGAGATATTTTTAGATTGTTGCCACGGAGGAGACAGTTTTTTAAATACATTTGCAAAGTGACGCAGGACGAAATCCTTGTGAATGCATGCAGTAATGCATCCAATGTTTGGTGATAATATAAAAATTGACTTTACTGTATATTTAATGAAGGAGAAATGTTGCGTGATCACATCCAGGGCATTTCCAATCAATAATATATTACAAGTGCCAAAACAGCAATTTTAGATATATATTAAAGATTGTTGGTGTTTATATATACACCCAAACTGCACGATTCTTTAGTTAAATATTTTTATAACCCTAATAGATTACAGGCATTTTTATTTATTTATGAGCACAAAAATTGAAAATGTCATGCAATCAAACATTTTTATGCATACGAAAATAATAGTTTCGACTAAACAGGTCTATATTGTGTATATTGACAACCTTATATTGTATATAGAACAACCCTATATTGTGTATATAACGTCACTTTCAATTTCAAAAAATTTCAATCAAAATATGTGTAATGAAGTTATGTGCTTTGCCACTACACATTTGCACGTTATTCTCTATTTAAATGATTTTCTATGAATAAAATTCCTCAGGCAGGAAATTTGACTGTCATTTTGGCAGCACCATATTATTTATTTCGCAAACCATTCGAAGATTTATTTTTTATAAAATCATTATGTCACTCAAATGTCAAATAAGAAATAATCGAAATCTTCACATTCATTGCGATTGGTTTTTCTTTTGGGTAAAAAAAAAACTGTGTACAAAAACAATTTGTTTCATTAAACAGTCTCATCATCTTATCATAAATGTTGAGCAAGTTGTATAATTAACTTAAGTAATTCTCGTTAATTTGCGGTGCAATTAGAGTTGGAATAGGATTAATATTTAATGCATAAATATAAAGGGAAGCAACGTACGTGCCATCAAAGAAACTATAACTTATATATTGAGAAAGTTGCGTCTATGCTCACGCATAGACTGTTTCTTCGTAGCACAAAACCACAGAATAAAAATACGTGTATAAAAAAAACTAGAAATACATAAAACATTTCAAATGATCTGAGAACTTGTATTCATCATGACAAGTAACATTATGATCTTTCTTCAAAAAAAAAAAAAAGAATTATTGCCAGAATGTCATAGATTTATGCAATCACAATCCATATATTTTAGGTAATACTCAAGTCACATGGTCGTGGCTTTTGAATTTTATTTGTCAGTAGATTTAATATAAAAATGATTAAGTATGTCACTAATCCCGTTCGGGTTTTACGAAAAGCAAAACTCTTATTGCCTCAAAATAAAAAAAAACAATTTCACATTACTTTTATATTTCTGATTTTGATAACTTATAGTCTCGATCTACACGATTTTGATAATGTAGGCCCTATTACTGACTTTTTTTTATTTAATTGGAAGAATGCATATCTATAAAATTAAAACTGATTGATGTTTGTGTCTTATAACTATAGTTAAATTTAAGTTAAAGGGCACTTTGTGTATCTTAATTATGAGAACCGGGTAACCGAGAGCACCTACGGTGCTTTCTCAGCCTTTCCACCCGTGACAAAGCTGGTTTCAATAAGGAAGCCCTTATTTTAAATACAAGTTATGTAAGTAGAGAAATTTCTTACCGAACAGAAGTTCCTAAACTAATTTGGTTTCTTCCTACGATTAAAATCCAGTTGCCAACGTTTTCCTCTCATTTCCCAGGTGTTTGTCGACCATCATGTTACCATCATGTGGTGCATGATGGTCCCACCAATGCTGGTTATGTGATGTATTGGAACCTGGTACCAGCATAAACCAACATGTTGGTTCCTACAAATACCAACATGTTACCCACACGTTGGTTCCATCAAATACCAACATCCTACCAATAAGCATAAAAGGTGTGATTGAGAAAAATTTAAAAATATACTTATTTTAGTCGAATAGCCTCCTATGAGGGTCTGCGTACATGCCCTAATGATTTTTAATTTTTTGATTTGAAGAAAACATCCTATCCAAGTGAGTTTTGAACCCACATGTTATCTTAAAGATTGGAGCCGAAGCGAGACTCCGTAAGAAGTATTCGGGGGAATTTCCCGGTTTTTACGGAGTCTCCCTTGGTCGATCTTTTCGCGGCGGCGAGGGTTGGGAAGCCGTCAGCAGCAACATTGGGCTTTACAAAGGGATGGGAAGTGTCAACGTAAGCCGGCCAGCCATCCGAACGTGTAGGCTTATGGTAACACGTTTTGAAAAAAATGGCGACGGCTGTATTGATGCCGTAGGTTTTTCCGAGCTCGTTTTGTAAGCTGTTAGAAGGCTGGCATGCGAACGATCAGCCTCATAAACGTATGCGGTTTATTATATATAATAATTATGTCATATAAATATTATTTTTAATGAATTAATGGTGTACAAAATAGGTTACCTAACCCTGTGTTTTCAAAAGTCACCACTAGGGGAATAGTTTATATATTGTGCTAGCAGAAAATACCTTCAATAAAGATGACGTACTATTCCAGAATATTTAAACAGTATAGATTTTTTGGGTACAATGCATGAAAAATGGCAACACAATTTGACAATATTTCAACCGATCGAGTAATTCATCATAGGGGAGGGCAAATAACTCAATCCTGACAGTCACGAATAAATTAGTGGTGTTCAATCAATTTCTTGGCAATGGAAGCCTCCAAGTTTAATTTCTCATATCACAGTATCAGATGCACGAGACACACACAAAAAACCTTTCTATCATTGATTAGACTATTTTTCCCAACATCTTTCAGCACCATATGACATTATATTGATGCCATTAAATTCCCTGGCGACACCTTTGTGAATTTCGTACTACGAATTTCGATTATAGAAGCATTTGCGAGCTCTCTCCGAAATGTCCCTTGTGCCTCATACAAATACCACATGGGCTATAACTGCCCTGAAAGCAACTCTTGCTAATAAGGTTGCATCATAAAAACCTCAAATTAATGAATGTGGAAATTCCAACTTAGTTACCAACGACATAAAATTGTGCATTGTTTTTTAATATTACTAAAAACGTCAAACTGAAACACTAGTTTAAAGAGGAGCCAAGACGGACATTGTTAGAATTTAAACAGGATTATTACATAAATTTAATTTTCAACTTCCTTGACTATTAAGCCTACATGTATAGTTTTTAAAACAATTTTCCCTTCATTCCAAACATGACAATACGCCAAACAAATTCTTGTCTAGTTGGTCAAGGAAGCTTTTTATATTGTCGTATTTAAATTTAAACTTCAAACTGATTAAAACACGTTTTTAAGAGTTTGTCGATTATTCAGGCAATTAAATAGTTGTATGACTATGCACAAAATTATGTTTTGGTTAAAAAATGTGTGAAAAACATATACATGTACATTTACAGTATTTCGATTTTTATTTATGTAGAATGTTGTTAAAACGACTCTAGGCCTACAGTTGATTCCCCTGAACTTTGCAAAATAAATCACTTTTTTTGGCTATTTAAGGTTTATCCAATTTCCCTGACAACTAAAGGTTTTCCAGGCCAGTGGGAACCATGTTTCATAACGGATAGGGGTTGATTTGCTTAAACGGAAATAAAATACATGCCTTTACTGAAAATGACTAAATCCATATTCCAAGCAACTTTCTAAGGTTACCTTGGTTACAACCACGATTACCTACTAGTACACTTAAGAGGCAAGTGTACTTTGCTATTTATAGAAAACTCAACAATTCCTAGTCAAGTATTAATTAAAAATAGGCACATCAAAATCACAAAACAATGTATACTGCAAAATAATGTATACTGCAAATGAATTTATTTTAACCAAGCTTTTATAATGGAAGCGAATTTCCACAGAAACTGAGGAGCATCATAGGAAAATCATTTAGAAAAATCCCATCAATTTAGTGATATATACAGCAAATACAAGTAATGTACATGTATATTTGCTTATAGACCTTTGCTATTCTGCCATCGTAAATCGTCTTACCAATCTCAGTGACAAAGAAAATGCTTCAGGATCCAGTTTCCATGGTTACAGACATCTTTATGCAGCCCTTTTTCTTTTTAACACTCTTTTTAGAAAAAAAAAATCTTATCTTTAAACTTGTTCTCGACCAAAAGACCTATACTGTCTATAATTTGGCACACGTGGGGAATTTTAAAAAAAAGGAGTAGTCATAAGTATCACATGCACCGAAATAGCAAGGCAGTAAACGGTCGATTACATCACAAGAATGTTGCAAATGCCAATACTATACTAGACCACATATTCTCTCTTAAAATATATGGGTGCTTGGACATTAGAGGGATTGAGCACGCCTCCTTTAATGCTCCCTTAATGCTAACCACATTGACAGCACTGTATGTTATTCCAATGCGTTCTCGTTAAGGTAAATCAGTTGACGGGGCATTAAGGGAGGCGTGCTCAATCCCTCTATTGCGACACATTAAACATTCCATACCTTAACTCAAGATGCCTAAACCCTAGCTTTAAGGGGTCAATGCATATTAATCGTTTATTCTCCAATATCTCCAATATCCGGAATGCACTATAGCTATTTGTTGCAAAATTTAAAGATGAAATTATTAAAAGCATCATTCAGAGAATACAGAGATTAAAGTATGCGTGTCAGGCAGGGTATGATGCCAAAACTGATAAATAAATACGCCTTTTGCATACATTACGCATGCGTGTGAAAGCATGCAATAACCAATTTGCCGCCGTATGGTCTTGGCCATTAGTACTAATTAAACAGTAGTCATGATGTCAACATCGCATATAAAAATGCAGAATTCATTAAAACAACACGTATTTGTAATGAATTAGACACATGTAATAAACCCTAGCGATATGGCATGTTGGTTTTAGTGTACACAACATTTTGGCACTAGAACTAGCAAAGCTTTTAAGCTACAGTATACCTGTACAGCTTGTATATACCTTGTACATTGTAATTAGTGATAATGCAGTGTCGTGGTAGCTTTCATTAAAATTAGGATTAAACAAGAAAACGCACTACAAAGTCAGTAAATTATAGAAATTTATTATACACTCACAAAGTTGAAGAATTTTGAAGTAATGATTAAACATACAGTATGCATTACTGTAGGTCCTTAACTTGTTGCAATGAGTAGGCCTATCATGCTAGTTCAGCAACTACATTGTACATTATATGATGTAGTGATCTGCATGTATTATATGGTCCCCAAAAAAAGGGACCATAGACCATGTTTTGATAGTTATATAAATTCTTAGTTTTTTATAATATACCCAAGTGAAAAATCTCGAGTGGTCAAGCTCATAGAGAAAAACTGAGAATTGTAATAACCATATAAGATCTCAATTTTTAAAGGGATTTTATTCTATGGAACTCTTTGACATGATTTCCTTAATACTAAGATTTTATCAATTATGAGATTCCACAAGCATTCAATATTCTTGTACTGTTTGCCGAAATGTTACGCTATAGTGAAAAATTCCATTGCTTTTGGGATTACATTATATATGTACATTATTATATGGAACATCTAATTTTTATACCAAATAAAACTTATAAATCTTGTTGAATAAATATTTATTAGAGAGGAGTCTCATAATAGATTCATAAAATGTTATTATTAAGGAACTCTTGCCCAAGTTCAATAGAATAAAATCCCTTTGTTCTTGGAGTCTCATTAGGTCCCATTAATTGGGTGTCTTATATAATCTCACTAGTCTGATTACCAAGTCTCAATGGTCTCATAACAAAGTTCCATAACCTTATATAATCTCAAAGATTTTTTCTAAGAGACCTAATGATATTTTTCATAAGACAACGTGTGACATTTATTTGAAGATTTAACATGACCAAATCCACCATACATGCCCCAATCATGCAGAGAAGAATTAAGCTAGTGATTCAAGCTATAAAATAGCATTCTTCTGAAAAATGAAACAAGGTGAAACGCCTATCTAGGATGTACTAAGTCGACGCATGAAGATCCTTCATGCATGACTCTTGAAAAATTATACTTCAGGTCTGCTCGACATACAGAGTTCAATTGGCTGGAAAATATTGGATTTAAATTTTAGTCTCGTTTTTCTTCGTTCATGCCATTGTAACTTTCTATTCTTCACTATATGCCATGACGAACTGAGCAGGGGCTTACCATCGCGGCTGGATAACATACATAAACATTAATGCTACCTTATGTCTCCCTACTACAGAGAAGATTACGACCAAGATATGGTTCTGCATATAAAAGTCAAGATCGTCGAGCTATTCATTACAATGCTAGGCCTACATCAAAAGTGTTCTCGCAGTCAACCTTTAAGTTGAACCTCAATGATTTTTCGATCCACTCGCATCCGTGTTTTATGCAAAGTAGATATAATGCAAAAGTGCACTCTGTTACGCTCATATAAAGCTTTCAACGCTTTAAAACGCACTCGTATCAGCAAGAGAGGACCTATTTCAATAAAACAGTTTTATCAAGTTGGACTCATAATTCGGAAATTCAAACACAGTATAGTCTGACCATGCAGGGCATATCCACAAACAGAACCAAAAAAAAAGCCCAGCTTAAGGTGGTGCTATCAGAAAACATAGAAATCGAGCATAATCTGCAACACATACAGAGTTGACCTGCCAATGCTTGAGTAAATAAAATGTGGAGTTTGATTCCTTCGAAATCGAGGGTCTAACTGTAATAACAAGTTGAAGTTTGGCATATTCTTTCATATACTTTTTTTAGCTACAGTACCTGCAATGCATTTAGAATGAATTAGAATGAATGCATACAAGCTAGTACAGTGTGCATGTACAAATTGCTTAAACCCTACCTAATTATATATTAAAGGTGATTAATAGATCTCAAAACATGAAAAAATGAATAGGCTTAGCTTTAAATTCTTAATATTGACTATCTATTTAAGGACGTCTCATTCATTGTCTTTGTATCCATTGCTCAACCATTGCTAATTCCTCACCGAATCATAAAGAATTACATTTTCAGTACATGTATTCTTCATTGAAAGCAAGTATTTATAAAAATTAGTACATTTTAAACATTATTTTTGATGAAAGCGAACTCATTTTTGTCAATACGAAGAGGGACTTTTCACAAATCACAAAACACAACACATGCAGTTGTATTATTTGTGACAAGACCTTTAGAATTGCGTTAAAGGCAAAGGCGTGACGATGGAGCGAAAGGTTAATAATTTACAAAGCAGGAACATTAGAAAAAAAAAGATAAAGGAAACCACGACACAGATAGAGCCAGGAAATGAAGCTAAGAATTCCCCACCATCTTATAGATTTTTTCTTGTAAAAAGTGCAACTTCAGCCAGCTTATCAGTCTATATACGTCCAAACCCAAAGCAACACATCTTACAAATACCAAATTGAATGATTTATACGAGTCACGAAAGTGCAGAATTGGATATGGATTTAATTCCCATTCCAGCAAGGGAATGTATTGGCTAGGATCAATAGGCCTGCATTTAACACAATAAAGTTTACGAAATTGCATTTCATTCGGCCCTGCTTACAACTCGATCGCCTATTCAATTTTACCGATTTATTTCTGCTAAATTTTCATTGACGGAATTTCAACTGATTTCAAATAACACGATGATATATAAGATGGTGATTGCCTTCTGTCTGACTGTGGGCAATAAGTGTACACGCATGCGTACGAACGTTTTCCAATTTCACAGATTTCATATACAGCGTCTTTAGAAGCCTCTGAAGTATTTGCTGAAAACTTTTTAAGGCTTCAGTAAACGTATTTTAAAACTCCAAATTCACTTAATGATGGATGTACTATAGATATTTTAGTTACGTTAATAATTTCGTAAAAGCATTGATAAATAAACCACCTCTAACAAAATTATTCAATGCAATTTGTGTTCAATATGAAAACTTGTCACATATTTTTTTATTTATGCCAAATTTGATTAAATTTTAATTGCGTTCATTTACACAAAAGGGGCCAGAATATGTGTGAAAGTTAAAAAAATGCATGACTGAAAAGGTCAAGCAAGTATAAGATATGAAACAAATGATAGCTTTACCGTGAAAGCATAATCATATATGAAATAGGGGAATAATACCATAATTTCTTGCATGTACATGTATATACTCGCAATGAAAGTTAAATGATATAGATCTTAGTATAACTTTTCCAATTACCGAATTGTAATAAGACGTTTTCATCACTTCAATGAAACGCAATTTAGGTTGCAGTTGTATGGAGCTGCATATTTGAATAAAGCTATAAGAACCCTGTAAGATATTTCGCTAGCTTTCTCCCTATTAGATCCGCTGATACATTAACTTTCAAGCAACTTATCAGGCTTACAATCCGGGCACTTCCTGTTTCCAGAGATCTTGTACTACTACTTAATGTTACAGAGACGTCGAGCAAGGCTATCAGATCCTTTATTATGTCGGTTCCAAATTTCTTTGACACATGTCAAAAAAATCAATAGCTTTAGTTTGATATGCAATGCCATTTCACCGCAACTCAGGCAATTTCTGAACATGATGGATGGGCTAATTGGGCTAGCATAAGACTCGTGTTTGTATGCAATGTGCTGCATTGCGATTGCGGATGAATTATTGAATGCAAAACGTCTTTGGCATTTAGTTTCGCTAAAGTCGTTATAAATATTAGGAATAACCTTATTATTGTCGAGTTCATATCGGACCTCTTTTTTGAACGCATGAAAGCAACGATTGCAAATACTATTTAGATACATTAAATAGAGAGCTTTTAAAACTCCATGTCAATGTATAATATTCTTGGGCAACCATTGTGCATCACGGTATGTGGTTTTCAACAAATCATTTTAACGATACCATTTTACCAAGAAAAAAAAATGAACTGCAAAATATCAAAGAAAGCCGCCCTGTGCATCCTGCGAGCCAATTTAATTAATGTTTAACTGTCAAGTAAGTTTACATAAGTTGGACGTTATTTTAATTAAAATTTGCAGGCAAAAAATGCTGCACTTGTCTAGTGCATATTGCTTTATGAGATAATTCATGTCAATCGTTCATGTGCTTGTGCTAATTTAACAAGCGAGCCTGTAATTTTTGAATACCTATCATCGATTTGGAAAACTAGTAGCATTGTTATAAGCAGGTATTGCGAATAATAGTGTAATAGAGACTTGAAAATGACAAAAAGCATTTAGTATGCAATTCTGAAAATGTTTTCATCAAGTGTTGTAAAGTGTGTAACCAATTATTTATTCTCTATATGTAGTTGGTCAATTATTGGTCCACGTATTATATATTCAATGAATGCGAATGTTTAATTTCCTGAACTCGAATAAAAAGTGCAATAATTCATCAAGGTTTGGGACCTGGCTTTATTTTGCCAAGTGTTATAACGAGTTTGAATAAAACCTTTTATTTACGCAAATCGACACTTTGGAGCGCAAGCGCCTCGTTAAAAGCTCTGTAGCATAATGAATGCATTTTTTACATTTAAAACGGCAATTTGTTGCGCTTAATAATGTCAACGAACTCTACTAAATTTTGATAGATGAAAAGTTTAGTCGAGACTGAGCTATACACCAAATTTTAGCTCACTTGGACTTTTGAAAGTTGGTTAAAAACTACCTCAAAGAAGTCGAAACAAACAAACAAGAAAGCAAGTAAAAGTTTCAGTGAGAAAGTATACATGATGGGTACTGATAAAATTGAATTGAGTCTAAGACAATATTTATAATTCAAAGAAAACGTCTGAATACAAAATTTTGATTTTCTTCTGGATATAACATGATAAAGGAGAAAAGCATGCAATCAATTCACAAATAATCCTATACCCCCGTTAATAAAAATCATGATAAGAAAAGTTTCATTTACTTATTTACTGTTTCTATTTTTATGTGCTTTCAGCCGAAATAAACATTGACAAGAATCGAGCTTCAACCTTAAATTGGGTTTTTGGCGTAAATGAAGACTGCAGTTAATTACATCAAACATGGGATTTTCCGTCGATTATCGTTAATTCTTTACATTAGCCGGTAAGGTTAATGGGCAAACAAAACATTGAGAACACCCTTCCGAGCGGAAAAAAGATCAGAGTGCATTTCATGATCAAATTCAGGCTTAGTCAAGACAAATGATAATGTTGAACCTATCATTTTCTGTGCATCACGAATGTCATTACAGGGAGTGCTTCAGCCCACGCCATTGCATATACACAATGTATAATAAAATAAATAATGCTTTATGTTTGCATCGTAACATTTGATAAAAACTGTATCAACTTTTGTAATTTGGTTCTAGACATGGAAAAAAGAGAGTTGAAGAATTGCATGCCTGTAAGCGTGACAGTTGAATGCTAAAATATTAATAACTTACATGTTGAAAAAGTCACGTACTCTATTACTATTCTAGACACTTCAATTTGCATATGTATCACGAGATGTTATACTCAACTCATTTCCGAATGAATATGTAAATGCATTTTTTTCGGAATTACTTAGTGGTAGTTCCAATAAGGCAGGACATAAATTAACAGATAATCGAAAAAAAAAAAAAAACAGTTTGAATATAATGAGAATTTCTTTGTAATACCTTTAAGTCGCTGCCCCCGAAAACCCAAAATTTGGCAATCACACAAAGCCTAGCAGCATGACACCAAAAGCTGCCAATTGCACAATTTTGATATTTTGAGAAGTCATATGAAAAAAAAAAATCCATATATTTTACCACTTTGTACAACATATGTATGCTTTGAAAAAAAAAAGCTGTTTTATAAGTAAGTCGCCGCCCCCAAAAATAGTAAGTTGGAAATCACACAATACAAATGTGCATTTACAGCAAAAACTGTATATGTCGTATTTTTGGTACTTTTTGAAAGCTATGTGGAAATAAATTCATGTAATTTTTACTAATTCATATAATATACAAATGATAAAAGTGTTAAATATCAAAGAAAAGTTTTAAAAGCAATTTGCTAAAAATTGAAATGCATTCATGTGAGTTGAAAGATGTGTCAAAAACCATTTTTATGAGAAATGGACTTTTCCATCCGAAAGCTTCCAGATATATTTTTATGTTAGAATCCTTCCTCTACATCGGTCCAATAGTGGGGAAATGCTAGGCATTGTTAACAGAAACCACAGAAAAGAACAAAAAAAAACCGTTGGCCAAGAATATCAGTTAAACCAAGACAAGAGATATGTTGGATATCGTCAAAGTCAAGGCAAACCAGTTTGCTCAATAATTTAAGAGCGAGGAATTCAAACAATACGATGGATCGATATCGACCCTACATCGATCAGACAAATATGACAGAATGCCCTTAAGTTAGTCCATGGTGCATATTCGTCCATACCCAAAAGACATGAAAAATCAATCGAATCCCTAATATTTGCCTATTGCTGCAACATTGGCACGACATTGGAGACTATGAAAACGGAAATTCGGCTAAAAAGACACGCGATTCGTGCGATGTTGATCCACACCGACAGTAATACACTACTTAAATTACTCGTTTTTGACAGACATCAAACGAGAATAGGGAAAGCTGGTATATTTGCCACGCATTAAACATTTACGAAACCACGCATTTTGTCAAGCACGCAAATATAAAATCACACAGTTCACATCATATTCTGCAAACACGATGGAAACATGAGATGTATACTCTATACTGACATTGTTACATTGGAAACATGGAGCATCGTAATGTAGGATCACTACGCAAAAAAACAGTATATGTCAGGAGCGCATCGGTACTTTCAGCAGCTTATATCAACATCACGAGAGCTCAATTTGGATTTGAAAGTAAGTCAAAGTAGAACATTCTCACATTAATAACTCTGAACAATTCCAGGTTCCAAGAAGCCAACTGGGACAAGACAAAGTGCTTTGTAAAAACTCAAGATTCGATGAAAGATCTGAAGACTATAGTAAACCCGTGATCAAAGATAATTAAAGTAAGTTTATAATTACAATTTTCTTTCGTGAGGTCTGGCTTACATTCATACGCTGGGGATTTGCATGCAATGTGCAGTAGTAAGAAAATAATTTGCATGTACAGTAAAAAGTTCAACTAAACAAATACATATATTCCTAGTTTGAAATCCCGAATGCGATACATTAAACATTTGTACGTTTTGAAATTAAGGAAAATTTGAATCAGGGCTTCCAACATTGATTTTAAATTTCCCTAACTTCTCCAGACTTTGAAACAATTTTCCCTGACCATCCTCATGACTGAAAATACAATAATGTGACTGCATACACTATGTACTTAACAACTTCTTGTGTTGTCTGCAAATGACTATCTTGATTGAAATCCAATTTGTCTGACAATGTCAGGTAATCTTAGTCTATAGGAACCCTTTGAGGCTTTCAAAGCTGAGATGAAATGATTGCAAAAACAAGTTATTAGAAAGCATTTAGGGTGACGTCAATCCCGATGAGATGTCAAGGAAATCGTTCAATATGACAAAACACGTTATAAATTCACATTAGGCTTGAAATTACAACGTGTAAATAACATATCATGACCTTACATTAGAGTTCTGTCATAATAACAAATTAATCAGTGCACTTGGTATTAATTAATAAAAACAGCCTAAAGAATGATGTCAACATTATTAAATCACATCAGTTTATTATGTGCAACCTTAACTTTACGAAATGTACATGTAGTGTGCCTCGAGTCACCAATATGCTAATTTTTGGCGAAACTTTTCAATTTCCGGGTGCAAACTTAATATTGCATGGGTTTATATTTCAAAGCCTCATAGGATGTAATACTGTTTTTTTTATTATAAAATAATATGCAAATGAAGAGTTAGAAAGATAGGTATGCATTAAGGTTTTGATATATTAAATATCACAATGAAGGCACTTTATGAAAAAATATTCAATGAGTGTGATATATTTATAACGAAGTACACTACGGTATAAATTACATTAAACTGTAATTCAATTTTGTTAGCAATCTGCAATAATGCTCTTCTGAAATATTGCTCAGACATTAAAAGCACAAAGACCAAAAAAAAATCCGGTTTATCAGTGCAAAAGTAGCTTATTAGTGATACATGAAGAGTTAATTATATAGAGGTAATTTGAAATTACTAATTTGAAATTTGGTCATAAATCTCAGCTTGCATGATGTAAATACGGAATCTTCAACACAATATTCATATAGAAAGCCATCATAAGTGTACATGGTACAAGAGCGAGTATCAATTTTATAAAACGATTTTCAAATTCGTCGATGGAAAATGAACACATTTAACATGGAGAAATGTCAGCTTATTTCAAGCCTCATTTCACCGACATTGCACAAATCTATTGAAAGCTCGAAACGATATCGAAAAATTATTTTCAATTTTTTTTTAGGAGTTGCATATTATTATTTGCTTTACAATAGTTCGTCAATATGCCCTAAGCTCGAAATTCAATCCAGAAAAGTTAGAACCAAAATATTTTATCATATTGCTTGACAATATTTTGCAGTTAAACATATTTTATGCGTATTCTCGTGCACTTCAGGGCATCCCTTATCTGAAATTAATAAATACTTTATTGCCAGTTTTCCAATATTGCAAAAAAAAATAAAAAATGAGTTGGCTTATACGGAAATGGAAAATGCCTAAACTAATAAAGGATTTAATCTTTATACATACATCAAGGAAGGCAATTCTTATTTTCCTGCCAAAAATGAATTCAATAGAGTGAAAAAACTAGTAACTGAAGTAAATTTAAAACTGAAGTAAGGTCACAAGAATCGACTCATTTTCAAATATTACATGTACACTGTAGAATATATTTCTGTATCCAGACAGGGAGTGTAGTGCAATCTGGGAAAGTAAGCACTGAATTAGCTTTAGAAACAAAAATTAATTACATCATTTGGTATGAGTGATTTCTGCATAACAACTTAAGCAACATCAATGATGCTTTAATTTTGGCAATACATTTTCCCTCACATTTCTAGAAGCATAATTAATACACTTACCATGCTAATAAAGACACTCTTGTCACTTTAGGATAGCGTTAACTATCTCTAAGGACCGCCCAAATATTATCAACTTCGAAACAGCCTTAAGAAACTTGTCATGGCTGGCATTAAAAAAAACATTTTGGGCCTGTAATGGTTTAAAACTAAAATATAGTACTATATGTCTCTACGCCATACTTGTAATTTAGGTCTATGTTATTTTTTTTAAATAAAGCAATCATAAATGTATATACATGTATATTGCTTATTATGTTTAACGAACTAGTGCATTAGTCCAATATTCAAATCAACTTTAGTTCGCTGCTACATATTTTATTTTTAACAACCTTCTACAGTAGAAATTGTGTACAGTACAAAATGATTTAAAAGTAAAAAGCATTGTTGATTTTCAAAATCTTTGCAAACATGCATTTACAAAAAAATGTATTTGACTTTCTTCGATAACTCAATGGAATTTTTAGCATGAAAATATCAATAGCTTTCTCAATGTTATATAACAGGTATACATGCATGTACATGCATATAACTCAATTCAATTTCTTACCCTGCAATCAGCATGTAGTATGCCATGTGGCAGGGGGCAAAGTGCCAGAATTTTTGAACG